>VYXD01011351.1:328943-430196 GCA_013397195.1 Hylia prasina | reverse complement strand
GGAGCGGGCTGGCGCCGGGAGGCTGCGGGGGACTCCGACGGCGGGCGGGCCGGCCGGCCCTCAGCGAGTCCCCGGCGAAGCGAGCGACGCGGGGCGGCTGGCTAAAAGCGGGCTGGGGGCGTGGGGAGCCAGCGGGGTCTGAAGGAGTTTGAGCATTGGGAGTAGAGACTTGGCCGGGTGAAGCGCGCGGCTGGCGGGGGTCGGAAGGATGTTTAACCCGGCCGTGTGCGCGGAGCTGTGCCTGCGGGCCGTGCGAGCTGCCGGGGCCGGGCAGGGCTCCTGCGAGCGCGGGTGGCCGTGGTCAGGAGGCCTGGGTGGGAGACCTGTGGAAAGTTTAGGAATGCAGCCCTTCTGTGCAGAGGCCCGATTCAAATCCCATCGAAGCGTGCGCGGGCAGTGCGCTGAAATCGGTGCGGTTTGGAGCAACCTGATGAACACACCCACTGGCTGAGATCCCGCAGATTTTGGCTTAATGATTTTATTCTGAAGCGTTTTCTGTAATTATTTTTCTCTTCGGATAACCAGGATAGTGGGATTAAGGCTATGTATAGTACTATAGAAAATTCGTGTGATAGATGTGCACTGGTTATGGAAAATAAATATGTATGAAAGTTTAAAGGGCACCCGTTTGAATTGATCTTTATTTTTTTTCAATCTAGGTAATAATTCGTACTTAATAGGAGTTCAGGGTTGGATAATTAGGAGTGCTGTATTATCACTGGGGTCTTTCCTGTATCTACAGATGGGGGAAAAACAAGGAAACAAATCCAAAACAAACAACACACAAAGGAAAATAGCAGCAGAAATGCAAGTTATCCCCATATTACTTCAGAGCAGTTTTGTTACAGCACTGGGAGACTCAGTGTGACACAGTTGGGTCATTGGACTGTAGCTCTTCACTGGGTCTGTCATATGCCATGAGTTGTGGTTATGGTGTCTGGGTCAAACCATACATGATACTGTGGCCTGACAGGCTGAAACAACTTTGTTACTACAGAACCAACCCTTGAGTGGTAGCCTTAGGATGAAGAGAATGGGCTTCTGGTCCCATCATTCTCCCCTTAGTAAGGAAAGCTTTAAGTGGTAGAGGAGGCTTAGAGGAACTTCCTGTGTGTACCTAATAGGAAAAAGTGAAATTCCCAAGTGGAGCACAATAAACTAAAATATAACTGGATTAGATAGGTATAATCTGCATATAATGTGCGAGTGTACTGTCTTCTTTATCAACCCTCAGCATGCTTTCAAGTAGTAGGACTGGTAGAGGTTGCTGGTGTTTCTGCCTTACACTTGGTAATATGTGTACATACAAAAATATTGTGCTTGCATGTATTTACTTCCTTGAATAGTAAACTTCCCCCATGGGTGAGATGAGTGTAGTAATGCCTATTAGTCTACTTTTAGTGTACATAATAAACTGTCAAGTCACCATTGATAACCAGGTGCACATATTTACCCTCTAGAGGAATGTTTCTAACTGTCATTAGCTGCTCAGTTTCTGCTTTCTCTGTTTATACTTTCGAGTGTTATAAACTACGAGGGCTTAAAATTTAACATTGTAAATAAATTACCTTTGATCTCTGTGTATTTCTTTAGAGATCGTTAGTGTGGGAGTTCTCAAAGCTTAATGGGAGGGTTCTTCCAAGTAATTTTAAAGCAACAGTTTAAACTTCTCTGCCTCTAGCATTGTGTTTCTGAGTGATTTTAAGCCTGAAGCAACTGACCTGCAAAGGTGCTTCCCAAAAGTAGCTCAGGCTATGTGGCCCTGTGTGTGTTGGAAGGTGGGTTTGTTTTCCAAGCAGTTTGTGTTTCTGTTAATGAGAGAAGGAGGCATAAAATGAGTACTGAGGTCCAACTGCAAAGCACTGGGAGGGTAATAGGACTGGGAGGGTTGTGATTTGTCAACTGGAATTCCTTCCAAATGGAGAAGTGGCATGGAGTCAGCAGCACTGGACTCCCAGACCTGGGCTTCTGAATTGGGGACTGGGAGAAAAGTATGTTGAAGGGGTGTCTGCTCCTGAGAGATGGCATAAATTGTTGCAGTGACCAATACTCTTCATAAGAAGAGAAATCTTAATGAGCTTCAGAATTTATTTGGACTTGAAAGCAAAGTGATCTGGGTTTTGCAGTATATGTTATCTGGATAATGCAATTAAGAAGCATCACGTGGTGTTCTGGTGTGTATTCACATGTATACTTGATGTCTGTGCCCTTGGGTGGAATGGCATTTTAAAGCTAGAGGTTTCAGGGGCTTGTGACAAAGTCACTTCTGTGGAGTGCCTGTGACACATGGATGAAAGCATCACAGGGTCAGCAATGGAATTAATATTGTTAAAAGGTGTCTGAGAATTTGGTCCACTAGTCAAAGTCAACAAAGTACTAGTGCTATTAGGTGTTACAGCTGTATTTTCTGCTCCAGAAAGAAGTCCACTGTGTGGCTGCGCCTTTGGTAGTCTGGTTTTGACCCTCACTCTTAAGCATGGGGATAGAGAGGAGGAAATACTTGATAAAAATAAATATTATTTCTCTAGTTTCTGAAGTTATGGAAAGAGAGAACATGTATGACAAAAAAAGAGAGACTGGTGATCATGGGGAAGATACAAAAATCGTGTCTTTTGTTGCTGTAACTGTGTAGCTGTCCTGGAGGAGAGCCCTGGATAATGTTTTTGTTGCCTTTTTTCCCCTGCTATACTACCATGCTGGAAGAGGCCAGGAGTGTGCTGTGTGTGGCTGATGGGTAATGGCAGAATAGCCAGAGAGTCTTGGAGAGCCTGTAAAGCCTTGCTGAGAAGTGCTGTGTTTTCTTACTTTGTCAGAACTAGTTCATTAATCTCTGTACGGAAACGAATTACACCAAGGTGCTGATTATGCAGACTCATTTTGCATGTGAAACTCTTTTTGTGCAGCCTGTATTTGCTTTGGCTGCATTTGGATTTTCAGCCATTTGAAATGAGATGAAAAAGTATAAATAGTGTAATTGCTAGTACTTTGTCTTGAAGCGTGGGTTAATTTGCAGTTCTGTTTAATTCATCTTTTGTATGTCGCCTAGTTCAGATATCACAAACAACCATGTTAATACCATGCTGGGGTTAGTGTAGTCTGTGGAAACTGCTGAGTTTCATGGTGGGGAAAGGAGTTTTGAAGTAGGGGTCCATCAGCAGTCTCCAATGCTGACTTTATCAGATACTTAGAAGAAAACCCCACTGCAAGTAGCAGAGTAATGCTAATTTGTCTGTAAACCATTAGAGTGCTATCTATGATTGAGAATGTGGGCTAGTAGTGAACATGGGCTTGTGATAACATGCCAGCAATGTTTTCTCTACTGTTATGAATAGTAAAGGGGTTAGTGCTTTCTTCTGTTCAGCTCAGTTGAGTTGCCAGTTTATATCCAGCCCAATTTCTGTGCCCAGGCTAAGAGTATGGACACAGGACATTCCTAATCTAGCTGACTTGCTGCACCTGTTCCTCACTCATGGAACTACCTGTTCCAGATACTGGCTTGTTTGTGAGCACCTCTTGGTAGTTCAGAAGGATGAATTTCCCAGAAGTGGAAGTGGTCCTGCAAAGATATAGCTAGCTCCCAAAATGATGAAGAGTCTGAAAACCAAAGGCCTAGAGAGCTGAGCAGTGATGGTGGAGGAATACAAAACCCAAGCAGTGTAAGCAAAACTTTAAGTTCATGCTTAAACTTTGACATTCTGCTCAGTTTTACCCACATTGTGAAGTGAAATTTAAGACAGGGGCAAAGTAAGGAGCATGCACAAGTCTGTCCCAGAGGTTTCAGAGTGAGGATGGCAGACCTTGGTAGGAGTGCATGAAAAATTATGCTTTTGGACACAGTTTTTGTGATGTGTTGTATTTGGGTTGATTTTTTCACCCTTTATTTGTTTCTTAAAGATAAAGACATCTATGTGATATATGGGATGCAGAAGAATCTTCAGAGCTAGTGTGGAAGAAATCAGTTGCCTTTTAGTTATGTGTTGTTCATTCTCTTCTCTTTTGCTCCTTCTTTCTAAAGGTGTGAATTCATTGCTGTCCTTTAAATCAGACTTTCAGCTTTGCTGTTTGAATGGACTATATAAGTATTATGGACAAAAAAGTGGGTTTTCCTGCTTGATTAGCAAAATGTTATTTAATTTAGCTTTCATATGTGTGTGCACATGTATTTTAAGAAGCAATTTGCAAAATACAAGCTTCAAATATTGGATTTGCTTAGTGGATGAGAAACCTTGCAAGAGACATTAGGAACTTAAGAGGAAAATTAAATGTTCCCTTTCAGACTAATAATGATAATGTTATTTTTATAAATACTGCTAGTTATTAGAACACCAGAACTCATGTCCTGAACTTGGAGCCTGTTAGGCTAGGCTGTGTACAAACTCAAAACAAGCATGATCCTGGTCTGCCCACTTCTGCAAAGAGTAACATGAGATATGAATGGACACTGATGGACTGTGAGGAACAACTAAAAGGTGAGACAAGAGGCAGATAAACACCAGCAGCTTAGCCATATTTTTGTGAGTAGGTGAAGTGAGTTATTTTTAAATTTCAAACTTTGTTCAGTTTCTTGTTGTTCTTGAGTGAAAAACTGTCTCGTGAAGTTGGTGTGGAAAGTTCATGGCTAGACTTGGGATTTTTTTCTTTTCTTCCTTTTGAAAAATTTTAAGAATTTATACATAATATGGATTACTGGATGCAGAGCTGGGGGTGGTGAGAAAGATAGCATTTTTTCCTCCACTCTCCCCTAATAAAAAATGAATGGGACTAATTTGCTGAGGATTTTTTCATGTAATTTTGTTGTCATTTTTTGGACACAGCCAAATGAAACCACTTTGCCTCTAAAAGAAATTGTATTAGAAAACTGTAACTACATAAAAGTGAAGCCACTAACAGTTCTGATCTTTATTTGCTGTATTCTTTTCAGTCTAGAATGAGTTCAGTTGAGAGTGATCAGTTGACAACCTTCAGGTATTCAGTACATACCAGTGCACAGAGATTGCTGCTCAGTCTCTGTCACAGAATGTTTGAGTTTGGAAGGGACCCTGGGAGATCAGCTGGCCCAACCCCCTGACTCCAGTAAGGTCATGTAGAGCTGATTGCCCAGGACCATGAGGGAGACTCCATGGCCTGGTTGGGCAGCCTGTTCTAGTGCTGGGTCACCCTCACAATGAGGAAGTGTTTCCTGATGTTCAGAGGGAACTTCCTGTATTTCTGTGTGGGCACCACTGAGAAGAGCCTGGCTCTCTGTTCCCTCCATTCAGGTGTTTCTAGACATTTTTAAGACTCCCCTAAGCCCTCTCTTCTCCTGGCTGACAAGTCCCAGCTCTCGTCATAGAAGAGATAATCCAGGCTCTTAATCACAGAATCATAGAACAGTTTGGAATGGAAAGCACCTTAAAGATCATTTAGTTCCAAGCCTCTTGCCATGGCCAGGGATGTCACTCACTGACTAGACCGAGTTGCTCAGAGCTCTACCCAACCTGGCCTTCAACACTTCAGGGCTGGGGCATCCACCACTTCTCTGGACACCTGTTCCAGTGCTTTACCACCCTCTGAATAAAGAATTTCTTCCTAACAGCTACTCTAAACACGCCCTCTTTTCATTTAAAAACCGTCACTCTTTGTCCTGTTGCTGTCTGCACATATAGGAAGTCCCTCTCCCTCCTTTGTGTAAGTCCTCTTGGGGTACTGGATGGCTGTAATGAGGTTTCTCCAAAGCTCTCTCTTCTCCATGTTGAAATCATTCTAGTGGTCTTTTGCTGCACTTTCTCTGGTGTGTCCATGTCTTTCCTGTATTTGGAATCCCAGAACTGAACCTGTCATTCCAGGTGTGGCCTCTCCAGTGCCTTAGTAGAGGGGGCAGGATCACCTCCCTCCACCTGCTGTCAGTGCTTTTTCTAATGCAGCCCAGGACATGGTTCAGCTTTTTGCCACAAGGGCTCACTGCTGATTCATGTTCAACTTGGTGTCCAGTGGGGACCCAGGGCCTTTTCTACAAAGCTGTTTTCCAGCTGGGTGGCCTCCAGCACAAACTAGTGCCTAGGATTGTCCCTCCCTAGGTCAAGGACTTCGCATTTCCGCTGGTGGGGTTTCTTGAGGTTCCTGTTGGCTGATTTCTCTCACCTGTCAAGGTTTCTTTGGGTGGCAGCATGACTGTCAGGTGTGTCACCCACTCCTCCCTGTCTTGTGATCCCTCCCCAGGGATCAAGGTGAGGCTGAACAGCCAGCCTCTAGTTCCCTGGATCTTTCTTGGAGATAAAAGTGACTTTTTTTTCATCTGAAAACTAAGTATTGAGAAAGTGCTTTTCATGGGCTGGTAATTCACATTTGTAATGTGTCCTGTGACAAGTGCAGATGCACAGACCATCTGTGCCTTTGTTGATCCTGTGCTCTTCCAAGCTTTCTTCAGACCCGAGGTTACAGAGAAGTCTAAGAAAATCAGCTTTGAACCCTCAAGTCCTGCTCTGTTTTTCCAGCTGCTAGATTAGAAATTCCAGTGTTACAAGAGCACCAGAGAGCTCTTACTAGACTGTGGGATTAATCGGTGTCTCAAAGATGAGAGCTTGGCTGCTTGGCCAGCCAGGAGCATGCTGGTCCTTGCTGGTGTCTGCTCTGTAAACACTGCTGTGGATTTTGCAATGATGCTTTTTTTAAATTTTATTTTCTAATTTTTTTTATTCCCTCAGAATGAGTCCCCATTGGCTTTATAATACTTTCAAGTGATTTATTGAATTGCTTATTTCTAAAAATAGTGAGCAGCTTGACTAATGCTGCAGCTTAAGGCCAGCCCAAAGACTACAGAAGGACAATAGGTTAAAAGAAAAACTCTTAAGTGTTTTTGTTTATTTACAAAAATTGAACAAGAAATATAAGGTGAATGAAAAGAACGTTCATTATCTCCTCTGGGAATCAGCTTTAATTTCATGAACTTGTGTTCATGTTTTTCACTGTAGCATGTTGCCGAACAGAGCACATAGGAATTTAATGTTAGCACTGCTGCTGCTGAACAATCTGTGATGGGATCACTTTCACTTCTCTGGCGCCTTGCCAAACCTTCCAATCTCAAATGATTATTGCAGTGACATTTGTATTATTGTATTAAAAAGTACATGTGTGGGTGGTATTTGTTGTTTGACAACAAAACTAATGAAGACAGGAAACTGAACAACTTCTGTTGCTTGAACCTTGAATAAAAATACAGATCTTTTTATTTGTGTTTTTGCAAAACATACCGAGTCTAATTTCCATAAAATCCTGACCCAGCTGAAGTTGATGGAAAAGTCCTGCTAGTTCAAGCAGGTTTAGGATTTCAGCCCAATTAATTGAACACATTTGTGAATCTGCTAGTAGCCTAAAACCTTTTCATAGTGGTCCTAATAATTGTAGAAGATTGTTATGATCACTAAACACAGAATCAGAGGGAAACTAAAATGCCTCAGTGACATGAGAAATTATATAGCTTAGTGTTTTACCATCTTTAATGTATTTTTTTACATGGTGGATAAAAGATTATTTGAACTTTAGATGGGCAGTGCTGTTAAAACAAGCAGTCAAGATTGGATGGTTACTTAAATTTTATTTTCTGCTTCAGCAGATAAGGTGGCTGATGCCTACATCATACTGAGATAGAGAGCAAATTGTACAATCACCCTCTATAAACTGGACTTTGTAAAGCTGGCAAGATAAACATTTGAGCCAACCTGATCTTTTATGTATGTATGCATATCCCTTTTAAAAGCTGTAAAAAACCTCTCATTGGATCAAAAATGGTTTTTACCTCCGATTCCTCAACAATTTTCTTTCTATAATGCAGTGATGGGAAATGTGAGTACTTCCAGAGGACAAAAATCTAATTTTTCTACTTTAAAATACTTTAAAAAGAACACTGTGATGCAGTCCTTGCTGCCTTTAGATCTAGGTCAGTGGTGATCCATAAGGCCATGGAAAGCCATTCACATCTGTCTTACAGAGCTATACAGAAAAAGCAGTGAAATGAATAAGGGCGAAATGGTGGTTCCTAAGGATTTACAGTGATATTTTGCTTCAACATGTGTGACTAATACTGTTTCAGACAATTGTCCTTACTTTCTCAGAGCAAGAGAGAAGTGGTTGGTCTTGCAGGTGTTTCTTTTTCCATGCTGGTAGGTCCATCTGCTGGAGCAGCAGCATGGGTAGCATAGAGCTCTTCGTGTCTGGGCAATGGATAAAAGAGATGGAGATGTGGAGTTTATGTTTCATCAGTTCCAGAAAGGGTAAAGTATTCCCCTCTCTGTCCTTCTGTCTTTCCTCCAGCTCCCAGTTACTCACAGGCATCCCTGTGCTTGTACCAGAATTTATTGTGTCCTTTTGTGGGCTACTGAAACAGTGGAAAACACGTGCAGCAGTGTCTGTAGACTCTGTGATGTCCTTCAGTTATGGTGGATCAAGGAAGGGCTTGCCAAGTATCTTGGTAGTGCAGAGGAAAAAATGGGATATGACAGCTAGGAGAGGCATGGAGAAAGAGATGGTTAGAAATGGAGCAAGCCTTCATCCTTTAGAAGACAGAAGCCATGTGGCAGTTGGACTGTGCTTACCTTTGGGCCTGGTGGTCCTTCAGGTTCTTTTGTGAAGGCTTTCCTCCCCTGAGATGAGTACATTGCTGTAGTGGTTTGATAGAGGGCTCTTTTCTGGAGCAGCTGGAAAAGGTCGCCTTTCGCCTCTGCATGTTTTTACTGATGTTATTCTGTTGCTTGCAGGGTAATGAGTTGTAACTCTGTAATACTGTTTATTGTATAGTCATGCACAAAAATAAACTCATTTTTTGGCACCTCTCCTAATCTGAACAGAAAAACTGCTACATGTTCTTGTCTTGAGCTGAACCCAGGCTTGGGAGAATCTGCTACCAGAGGCAGTGCTTCTTGCGTGTTCTGCTCCATGAGGGATCGCTGTGGGATCATGCTTTCTGCTTCCAGGCTCAAGATCTGTTAGAGGAGATAAGGACTGGTGCTCAATTTTTGTCTTGTAATATCTCCTCCAGGCTTTCAGCATCAGGGATCAGCACTGGCCCTTTCATTCACAGCATCTATTTCATTCAGAAGTAAAACAGTTGCATTTATCTGTGAACTACCTTGGTTTAATTTCACTGAAATGCCATAATTTAAACAAACAAATAAAGAAGAGTGAAGTCCCAGGATGTAAAGGCAAATGGATTGCATTTTCATACCCTTTTAAGTGATCTAAGATCTGCAGTATCTCATCTCAGGTGGCTGCTTTCAAAGTCAGACAATAACTTTTGACCTCAGAAATCTCACATCTCTGTATCTTGATTGCCAGAGATCTTGAAAATAAAGCCAACCTGGTTTTATTTTCACTAAAAATGTCCTGCTATATATTTCTCTCCAGTCAAGAGGAGGGGAGCTTTCAAATGCAGAGGAACCAATCAAGGTTTTTTACTGTGGAGCAGTGAGGCAGCATTTCCAAAACTTTCTACTAAGTGTGGGGAGTTCCCCTCTGCCTCTATAGTTTGATTTTTGTGAGCTCTTACTTGCTTGATCCTGAATGAGATTATACAAGTGGTGGTACTTCTTGGAGCTGCTGCCATCCTTACTGATCCCAGACCACCAGCTCATAGATGAAGAGATAAACAAGGGGAGTGTCTTGTATATTTTCAGCAGTGGTCTTGAAATAGTTAAAAGATATTTTATTTGCACGTGAAATAAAGCCAGTAAAGGCCGTATTGATGTATCAGTAAGACCATACACAAGGCTATATTAAGCTACATAAGCTGTTGTGTACAACTTTTTAATCTCAACAGAATCAAAATTAGGGGCAGCAAAGACGGTAGGTACTTTACCACTAGGTTCTAGGATCCTTTTTGCATCTCTTAAGTAAAATCACCGTTTCATAGAAAATAGATATTTGTAGGTATACCATAGAAAACACACTGACATGAGGTTTCAGAACTTCGGTCAGTGGAGTGGGAGCACCTGATTTGATGTTGCTCACTACTTGCAGCCTTTAAGTACATCTAGTAATGCAATAGAAATAAGAACAGAAAAAGGTTTTTTTGAACTTCCCTGCTACCACCCCACATTAGCATGCTTGGTTTTGTCTCCAGTTCCAGGGGTTTTTAAGCTTTCCCAGAGGTGACCAGCAAGACCCAAGAATATCCTCCTCTTTTCTCCCTCTGTTCTCCTTGGCCAGCCCAGGGCACAGATTTCCAGGCCCTCATCTGTTCTCTGCTTTCACTGCAGGAGAGGTGAGGGGAACCTGCTGCCTGGCAGGAACCCTTCCTCCTCACTTGCAGGGCCAGGCACGTAGGTCCTTGTGAGAAAAAATGTGATAATTGGTTTAGTTAATTTTAAATTCACTTTTTGTGCAACCAGTAATTGGGAAGGCAATTATGACTGCCCATTCCTGGCCTTCAAGTCCTGCTAAAAGCATGGTGGAGTACCAAGCATTCAGTGCTGAACATGCTTGGCAAAGATTGAAGCAAGAGAATTTCTAAATAAAAAATGAACCTGTTTTTTGCAGCTATGAGCTCCACTTTCCTTCTGTTTAAGCCTTTCCAAGGTAGTGTCTGTATTTTTAGATGTTTAGAGGCAGTGTGTTTCTCAGGCACCTGTTTTATTTATGAAGAGGAAAACAGGGCTGAAATAGCTCTGCTCAGAACCTGCCAGCTATGCCGAGCCTGGGGGCCAATGTCCCAGGTAGCCAAGTTTGCAAGGCAGTGACTGCAGGTCACACCCCTGTGTGTGCAGCATAGCCAGGACACAGATCACAGAGTTATTTCTTTGAGGCTTAAACATTGCAAGGAAATTTTGAAGATGCACACTTTCAGTAATTAGTATTAAAATTTGTAACTGTTACTGATTGTTGTCTGATAATGTTAGAAGTTACATCATGTACTTTTCTGTGAGGAGCTTACTATGCCTGCATATGGGGTGGGAAAGAAAGATACCATACTTCCACATCTTCATTCATTTGTTGATGTGGTGGAGAGAAAAAGGCACAAATACCTGAATAATTTTTGTTCAGACCTGAAAATGGTGTATGGGAAGGACCATGAATCCCCAGTGTTCCTTGCTGTCTCCCCTTTTCTGTCCAGTTTTAATAACATTTGTGCTTCCTGTGCCAGTTATTGCAGTATTTCAGATGTCAGAAGTTGGTGGTGGTTTTATTTGGGGTACAGCAGGTACCTGGCTGGGTACTGGATTTAAAATGTGGGAGTGAAAGTTTCTGTTCATCTGGGTGTATTCTCTACAACTCAGAAACACCTTAAACTGGTCCTGGGATACATGGATTTTGTAGATGAGTTAGGTTTAGCCAGGTAAGTGCTAACATACATGTGAGGATGATGGGAGGGTAGAAACTTCTTGCTGACTCCAGTTCTTGCTGCATAACATTCTGTTGTGAATCCAGGAAACTTAAAATGTTTAGAAATGTGTCTTAATACATAGAAAATATATTCTATGGATGGTTTTCTGTATTCAGTCAAATAAGACAGGGACTTTGTCCTAGCCTGGTTGAAGATGAATAGTACATTACTGTACATTAATGTGTACTATATATTGTAAAGAACATTTACAGTGACCTTAAAATGCATTATCTTCTATATTGTCAGAGACCAACAATTTATAAATGCTTAGAATGATTAGATTGATGTGATTTATATGTAATGAGCAACTGCTGGTGAAGCGAGTAATTAAATGCAAAGTATACTCGAAAATGTAATAATACATTGAAATTCAGGGCAGATTATTTCCAAGCATCATTACGAGAATCTGTCTTATCTCTTTGTGTTCCAGTATGAATAGAGATTTCTAGTAAAATGGAAATTTGATGCATTCTTTCTTTCCAGTGAGGACACTGTTTTAGAATGTGAAAAATTAGAGCTTTTTTATGTAAAAAAACCCTCTGTTACAAGAACCTGAACTGGAAATACTGTACGAAGCAATATGAGTGAACCAAAATCTTTGTCCTTCCAGGGATTTCATTTAAATTTTTTTCACTTGCATTTAATTTTGGCAGCAGGTTTGGTGTTTCTCATTTTTGCTTGTTGTGTTTTGTTGTGAACTTTATTCCAGATTTCTTTCTTGTTGAGAAAAGTGGCTTATCCCTGTTCCTAGAGCATCTCCTGGCTGTTCAGGCTGGCCTGAAGAGGGTCTTTCGGTTATTGAGCTCTTGTTTTGGCTGAACATTTTAAATGTGTGTCATGTTACATATACACATCTCATTCTTGTTTCCCATTAACACGCTAGGCTGAAATATATTGATTCCTTCTTTCACTTCCCCATTGAGCTGCCTGTTTGTTCTGTAGTGGATCAAAAATATTGCTAAAGCCTTGTTTAATTAAAAAAAAAAAATCCTGGGACTTTTGTTTTCTTTCCAGTTGGGAGTTTTATTGGCAGTCCCAAACACTTAGGATGATTACATCTGTTTCAGAAAATGGAAAGAGGTGGTCACAAAGCCGGAATCAAAAAACTGTTTATGAAATGCAGCAGAGTTATACAGCAGGTTGGCTGGTGCTAAACCCTCTTGTAGCTAATCTGTCTAATCTGGTGGTTTTTTAATTGGTGTTTAATCTAAAGAGTTTTTTGATGGAATTAGATCAACTGATTACATAGTAAATCCAATGGAAATCAAAAATCCACATCCAAAACTGTGTGTTCTTTATCAGCTATGTAGTGTTAATATTGTGCATAGGCCTAGGACTCACTGTTAAATTAAAGTTATTTATCTATAGATAATGCAAATAGCCAGAATTGGAACAGTGAGTTGGGTGATTGCTGGTGAGGTGGGGTTTTTTGATATGTGTTTTTTAATTAGCATGTTACACCCTCCCACACATACTACCACCCCCCAACCCTGCTTTCCCCCTCTGGAAAAGAGCCTAGTGTGGCTTGTGAGGGATCTTGTTTTTGGAATGAAGGTTGAGTCCAGTTATAGTGGTCTGTAAGTGAAGTAAATAGAGCTTTTATGGATTGAGGGAGAAAATGTAGTGCAAAAATGGAAACATGACAATGGCTTCAGAATTATTAAATCCTGGGGCAGGATCACCCCTTCAGATTTAATCCATCCTTCAGATGGGATTACTCTAAACTAGTTTCTCAAAACGTATTTCCACTAGTATGTTTGTTTATAGGGAGCTTTGGATGCAGTCAGATTTTCTACAGATACTTGCCTCACCCTTGTAAAATAGGTTTATTGGTTTTTAGAGGTGCTTCTTTGCTTTTGTTGTAAAGTTAGCTTTGTTATCTCTATGAAGAAAACATAATGGCACAATATAGGCCACAGTTGGAAGATTATTTACTTTGCACAGTCCTCTAAGATTCAAAGTGTGCATGGAAGGGACATGCTCAACATTCTCATATGTCTTAGACCTTCCAGATCCCAGCAGACATTATGAGGAGAAACTGAAGTTAGCCAGTGTCCCCCCAGAAGGTTAAGGGGGCTCTCGCTGCTGGGCTGCCTGATGGTGAGCTGCCGGCCTCTCTCTGCAGAGACTGATTGCAGGCCTGTTTCTTGGCAGGCAGATGCAGTCACACCTGTGGTAAGACCTTCTTCATCTGGTGTAAATCAGCATAGCTTCATGGAAGGTGCTGCATCGAGTCACAGTGGGGTGGGAGGCAGTGCTCTGTTGTGCTGAGCAGCTGCCATGTGGAAATCAGCCCTTGAGTTGTTTATAAAACTGTCAGCAAAGTAGGCATGGTATGTGGTGTTGCAATTCTTGCAATAGTTTATTGTATTTCCATCTGTCTGTGTAGTCTGTTATAAAGCCTGTTAAAAATTATGTTTTTATTCCTGCTGTGCCCACCTGAATCCACAGGTTCTGCACAAAGAAAATAGGAAATTTGAAAGAACATGGGTAGGAGTCAGTTTTCAAATTTGAAGACATATTTCCATGCTGTTGGGTCACATAGAGGCAAATAATGCTAATATTCTTGGGTGTTTAATGCTTTCCATTGTATAGGAAACACATATGTCTTAATGCCTGTTAAATGCTAGTGACTTATTTGAAAATAAATAACTCCAGTTTTTAAGCAGCGGTGTACCATAAGCAAGGGAAGATCATAAAGTCCACTCAGGTTGTACTCAAGGGCTGACATGAGTAATCTGTCAAATCTGAGTCTCTTTATTTCCATATAAATGTGATAGGTCTACTTATTCTAGTGTTTGCTGATCCTTTGAACAGGCAATTCAGTGCCTGAGTTGTCTTTTTGATCAATATTTTTTTTTGCTGTTCAGGGTAAAATGCAAGCTGAAATTTAACTGAAATTGGAGGAGACTGCGGTTTGACTGCAATGTCAGCATCTTATCAGGATGTGCTCTTGGGTAGGGCAAAAATTGACTGCACATAAGGCCTAAACTACTGAAAAATTGCAGCCTGCACATTATTTGTAAGGAATAGTGAAAAACTTCTTTAAATTCCTCAGTTTGTGTCAGTGTCAAGCATGCTCATTTTGGACAGGACATACATTGCCGTGCGTGGTCTTGATGTGGAGTTCAGGACCAGCAATTTGGTTATGACAAAATACCACCATATATAATTTTCTATAGGCAGGTTAAGGTAGGTTTTGCAATGAAAAATTATTAATATACTGCTGAAAATAGTAACTGTGCTAATCATTTAGCTGTCACGTGGGTTATTAAACTTTGTCATTCAATAATAACGAATCAAGCTTTTAAGTAAAACTCTTAACTTAAAACCCTCAGTCTAAATATATACCATTGTCTTGACAACTTCGAAACAGAAATTGAAAGGCTTTCTTAATATTAAGTTTTTACTTAGAAACCAAAGCATGAAATGGTTTTCAGTTTTTGCAGGATGATTGCTGAAGGAGTAATGCTGCATTAGACCTCAGCTCTGGCACTGCCCCATGCTTGAGCTCCAGTGGGGAAGGCTTGGGTAATATGGTTGTTTCCAAGGAGCAGAGTATCAAAAGTCTCCCTTGCCCAATAGTGATGGGGGGGGGCAATGACATAGGCAGGTGGAGAGAACAGAGCTAACTGCAGAGAGAACAAAGCTAGTTTTTTTTAATTTACAGGTGGTTTATAGCTCTTGTTTCTGTGACTGAACTTCCGAGTGATGTTGATTGCCTGAGGCCAGGTTGTAAAGGACTCTGTTGAAAGTAAGCTGAAGGTTGTTAATGGCTTAAGGGTGAAAATACACAGTGAATTGCATAGAAAAACAACCTATTATCAAGTGGCTTGTATGACTGATAATTCATCAAGTGGATGGAAAGAACAAAGCTAGTACCAGCAGTTGATACTGGAGGCAGTAAGATGGCAAATTTGGCGGTATGATGACAAGAAGAACTGAACCATTAGGGAATAATATAATCATGGAATTTGAGAACAGCAAAGGATGGAGAAATGTGAAGTATTGTAAGAAAGCTGAAATAAAATGGTGTCAAAGTCTTACCTTCTGTCTGTCTGTGAGACAGACCTAGACAGGTTGGACTAGATCTTCCACAGAAATTTTGTTGAAACATTCTGGACTTGAAGGACCACCACAAGACTCAAGTGGATAAAGGAATATGAAGGATCTATGAAAAAAAATAAAGTGACTGATAAAATATGACACAACAGTTAGCTGTCTGGAAAGATATGTTGGCAATTGTCTATGTTATCTCTGAACTATGAGTGCTGGTGAAGCAGACCTTGAAATCAGAGGTATCCTGGTCATTAATCAATGTGTTTGCCTGGAAGTGAGGAAACTGATCATTCAACTGACTGTGGCCCTCAGCACTCCTCACATCAATGGCTGCTTGTGTAGGTAATTGGATTTCCAGCAAAAGACACCATACACTTCCTGACAGGGGAGGTGTCTCAAGTGGAAATGGCTTCCAAAGAAATGGACAAATTAAATTAGAAAAGCTGCATGTGGAGTAGGAGAAAGCTACTGGAGAAAGCCACCAAGGAAAAGTCTTGGTTTTCTCTCATGGTCACCTGCTTCTAGAGCAGAAAAGATTCTTTACATGCAGTCACTCCTAAAGGAAAATTTAGAAAGAAGTTAATATTTCCAAGCGTCTGTTAAAAACTGAAGGAGAGGAAGAGAGTTAGTCTAAGCGTTGGATTTGGTCTTCTGCTTTTCCTGGCCGTTGGCTGAAGAACCTAAGCTGCTTCTGCAATCTGAGCATTTGCTCTGTGATTTTTGTCTTTCCTCACTTCCATATGCATGCATGGGCCTGACTATTAATTGTGGCATCTTGACACATGAAATGTGTTTGAAGTGGATGTGGATAAATTTGATAGATAAGACTAGATTGTCTGGTATCTTCTGCTCTGTGGGTTTTGGCTTTATTTTGCAGCTGTAGTCTGAGCCTGCAACCTTCTGTTGTCACTACTTGAGTCTGTAAAGAAAACTCAGCACTGTATGGCACAATATATTTGCTGAAACTGAGTAAAATCCTACAATTTTGTAAATAGAAGACAAAAATACCTTTTCTTCTTGGTAAAGTCATGCACTTAGTCCATTGAAAGAATAATTAAAATCATCCTGATGAAAATTGAATTCAGTCTGGCACTGGTGAAAAGGAAATGAGGGAGGCTGTCCCTCCTATGCTCTCTGTGCTTTCTACATTAAGGGTTGTAGAGGTAAGGGAGCAACTGCTGGTGCTGCCTGGTGCTTGTGCACATCAGCACCTCTGCCGTGCTCAGCGGGTGGAGCTGCTCCTGCTCTGCACAGAACAGTCCACCACACCGGATGAGGTGGAAATCCTGGGCAGGGAGGAAGGGAGGTGTGGTCATGCAAGGGAAGACCATGCAGCAGTGGAGGGGATGGAATTCAAGTATTACATAAACCCTTGTTTGGCATTACATGATTTCTAGGGCCTGCATATTGGAACTTGGGTATTTTCAGGCTTTCTTGTTACTTTAGTGCATTACTTATAAGTCAGTTTTAATGAAAATTGAAGGCAGTTCAGCGTTTCAGGTTCTCAGAGATTCTCAGGCGTTCAAAAAAAGGCTTATTGTAAATCTAAGAAGTTTTTTTAAAAAAATCATTAAATCACAATTCGGTTTGTGTTGGTTATATGTTTTCTTCTAATTCTGTGTGATCACATGCTGACTGTTTTGTCTTCCAGGCAGATTTTCGTGGTAATGTGTCATCTGTTTGTGTGTGAAGAAGTGTAAAATGTCTAATTCTTTCTACTGTTTATGTTCATAGAGTAATAAGTCTTGTTTTGTTCTTGAAGCAACTGCTAATAGCCCCTTAGTGGAAGCACTAGAAACAATTAAATCATCACTCCTAAATAGTTATGCGTTAATGATGTGATACACTTTACAGAATATAGCAAAATTATTTTGGCAAGTGTCTTTCCTGTGAACTTAAAATTGCTTGCACCATTTTTATAACTGTCAAGGTTTGAAATCTACAAACAGAGATCTGTGGAGAGGGGAATATATTTTAATGCATAAATATATACACAAATATATTGATTAGTTTTTTTTGGAGGATGAAAAGGAGGAATGAGTTGGAAGAGTTTACATAGGAATTTCAACTTATTGGCACTGTTACTATCTGAGGACAACATAGCTTGGATATTGCCTCTGTAAAGATCAGCAATAATTTACAAATATTTTAAAATCCAGTTTGCCAGCTCTAGGAGGCACCTGGATTTCTCCAAGCAAGTGCATGTGGTGTGGAAGTGCCTCTGCTCAAGGCAGGAGAAGCTGCCACTTTTTTGGGCTGTGTTTTGCTTGGCTGTTTGGGTTGGATGGAGGGGTTGCCTCACAGGTAGGTCTGCCCCTGTGAAGCTGGGGAAGTGTAGCTGGCCAGGGAATGGATTTTACAGGAAAATCTAGGTCCTGTGCTTTGTTTTGCTTGCTGGGAAGATGGAGTGGCTTGGTTCTGATAAGTTTTCAGGGTCTTCCCTGCAACCCTGCAATAGTTTGCTGTATAAACACACATTGTATTCCAGAGTGGTAGTATGTTTGTTAAGACACCCATTTATTGGGAAGTCTTTACTTATGGGTAGCAGCAGACATGAAGATCTGGGAAGTGCTGGCAGGCAAAGAGACCACCTGGCATGGCTCCTGGGTGTGTGTCCCTGCTCACTACTGCTGGATGTGCTCCTTACAGAGATCCTGGCGCCATCACTTGCTCCCCTTTGCCTTCTGGCAGATGAGTTGGATCCTAGCAAATTATTTTTCTGCTCCTGGAAAAACCCTCATTTACAAATAACAGCTTTTAAAGAATGCAGTGTGTAACTATAGGAAGCACTTTAATTTTTTGGTTATGTTTAATCTGGAAAAATTCTGACTTTTTTTCCTGGAATTTTAGGAGGAGGGCAGCTAGGATTTCTTTTGCATAGCTATGCAGCACAGATGTATGTGCATTAAAGATATGTTGTTTATAATCTGGTTTCTGACATTCTAATTCAAATGCCTTTTTGATTTAACATAAAGAGGTTTATGGCTTTATCAAATGGACAAAAATTGCTTTTTTCCTGGATAGTCTTCAACATTTTTGAGAAATAATGGCAGTTTCAGAATTTGTGAAGGATAAAGAAATGGTGTTCACTAATTCAAATAATTAATTAGAAGTAGATGCCTGTGGGTAGTGGGTTGTTTCCCATTTTAGGAGAATTAGAGGAGAATTTAATAATCGCTTTCAATTTTTCAGGCAGCCAGCGTCAAGCGTGAAATGACCTTCCATGCATTTCAACAGGAGGATGTAAAAAGTGACATCAGTCGAAAACTGCCAGACCAACAGTTTCTCCTGTTCACCACAAAGGAGGAAGATTTAAAAACAGCAGAGACCAAAAAACTAAACAGAGCTCATGAATATGAAAAGGAAAACACTCGTTCTGTTTGTCTTCTGGAACAGAAGCGCAAGGTTGTTTCCTCAAATATTGATGTGCCTCCAGCAAGGTAAGGAGAGTTGGTTTTTTTGGTTGTTTTTTGTTTTAAGCTTTATTCCTTTTTCTTCCCTGCCATTTTGTTAATGGGATATTAGATACAAGTTTGGTGAACAGTACTGTGAACTGCTAAGACTAGTGTTTGTGCTCAGGCAGTCCAAAGCCTGTCACAACCTTCCTATGTGAGAGATCTGCTAGGAAATTAAAAACACCAGTAGCAGAAAATGAGAGCATCTGCAGAGTAGGACTTTGTATTGTTTTTTGCATTGTTTTTGCTTTTAGAATGTGCTGCAGCTGTGGTACTTGGAGAAGAGGATGTGTCTTAAGGGGAAGAGATTGTTGACTCAGCTTCACCCTGAGAAGTAATCTTCTAAATTAGACACAGAATCATCTTACCTGCTAGCAATTTATTTTTCAATTTTTTTTACTGTCATACTTGCAGACACGTTATACTCATTGGGTATTCTGTGTTGCAAGATGTCAAGTGCTTTTTCTTTTTCTTGTTGTCTTGGTTTGGAAAGGCAGGTGTCTGCCAGGGAAAGCTGGAGCTTCCCTTGGAATGGAAAATGTAAACCCCCTCCCTCCGAATTATAATTTTGAAATTAATGGGCTTTCAGGCAAAGATATGGGAATAGGAATAACAGTTCTTTATTAGGAACATTAAAAATAAAAATGTAGTGGTACAAAAAAAGCAAACAAAAAAAGAAAACACTGACAAGAGTCAGAATACGACCTTACACCCTGTTGGTCAGGGTGTTGGTAGCAGTCCAATTAAATCATGACTGCAGTCCTCCTGGAGTGACAGATGTGGTTCTGTTGGAGCAGAGGTGATCCTGTAGAAGGGTGTAGTTTTCCTCTGAAGGCCCAGTGGTGGTGATATGGGTCAGGTCCTCCTCTGGGAATCCAGGGGAAACAGGCTGTCCTGGTGTTCTGAATGTCAGGTTTTATCCAGGGAGGAATGGTTGGCTCCTCCCCTTGGGTGGACATCTCACAATGGGATGATGTAATTTTATCAGTCATGGGTGAGCCTTAATGACCCATTCACAGCAGATATCCCCCTAGGAAGGATGGTTTGTGGCAGAGATAAAGAGCACTGCCCCACCTGGTTTTAACTGGCAGGCCACTAACAGAAGGCACTCACCCCCTCCCCCCTAGAGGAATGGGTCAGAGAAGAGAAAAACACCTCCCCAGCTGGTTTCAACAGATGGCAATACAGTATGTACTTTTGGTTACATCCTGCACTGCAACCCAAGACACTTGTTCATGTTAGCATTGGTCTATCTGTAAAGATTTCTGCTTAATCTGCCTGGTAAATTTACTTGCACATACTTCAGTAAATAGCCTTGCAAGTTTATGATTCCACTTAAAAAACTGGTAGTCAAAACAGTTGTTCAGTTTTTCAGTTTGTTGGCTTTTTGAAAACCAACATAACCGGCAGGTTCTACCCCATCATTCAGAACAGAATGATTTGATGTTTTTCTCTGGCTGTCGTAGATGTCACTTGCACTGAATCCATGAGCAATTTTACAGGATTTTCCCCCATATATATAGTAAAAAGCTATGTATTAAAACCTTGAAAATGTTAGGATACTTATTTGAGATTTTCACTAGTAACCAACCTTGTAATGTTTGAGTGCCCTTCTCATTCACCCTGTGTTTCTCAAAGCAAACAGGATCATAGGAAAATGTAGGTCAGGAGGGACCTCAGGAACTCACCTAGGCTAACCTTCTGCTCAAACCATATGTTAGCATTTCCATTTAACAACTCAGGCCGCTAAGGTATGAGGGGGTTTAAGTGTATTTTTGTGTGACTTCATGAAGATAATCCACTTGAAGTAGTAGTTGAGCTCCCATTTTCTACAGCTACAAGATCATCCTTCCTTGGAGGGATGAATATTTTTTTCCCAGTGAGCTGGAAAAGAGGATGAATAAACATCTTAATGCCTTCTTAAGGCTAATTGTGACACCAGTTGTGAGCACAGGATACTTAAACTTTCTTGCCTCTTTCTAGGCCCCTTCCAGTCCTCTGTCTAGGACTATGCTGAGAGAGTTGCATGTTCCCCAGAGGTGAATTCCTCATTCCTTTGCCTCCTGGCAGGACTCATTGGGTCAACTGTCCTCTCTTCTGATGAGAAAATTCACCCTCCTTCGCAGATTTGTTATACCCAGTTGTGGAAGGTCATCTTGAATTAATCAGATAATGTTTACAATTACGTGGGACAAATAAGGGGTTTAAAATGGTCTTAATTTCTTATTGCTACATACACTCTTCTTACAAAAAATCCCCCAATTTTTTATTTTGTAAAGAGGGTGTATGTAGTATAAGTGAAAGTGAAGCTTGCTATTTATTTTGTTTTAAAACCTTAGTGGAACTGAGTGGAACTCATTTTACTTCAGTTGCCAAAGTGAAAGATAAGATTAAATTTTGCCGTATCCAACTAAACCCATGGCAATATTTAAGTGATTTTGAGACAGAAGTTTATCATAGTTTCAGATTCATTGTTAGCATGGGCATATGAGCTCTGAAAAGTGTTTGCAAAAGAGCTCTTAAGAGGTGGATAAATATACTTCACTTTGACCACAAAATGAAACAAAGGCCATCCCTTCTTATCTGTTTTTAAGGATCTCAATGAATAAGAATGGAAATCTTTCTGAGGCACTGTATCTAAAATAACTAACAGTTCAGCAAAACACCAGCATAAAGTTTCTTGGAGGCATTCAGCTTTAGGGCTTTCATTATTGCTTATAGACTCTGAAATTTTAGAAATGCAAAAATATGTTAACTGAGTTGTGGTGTTCTGTGTGATTGGTAGTCAGGTGCTTGGAAATTATAGTAAAATACTTTATTGGATGCAGAATTTTTAAGTTCTTTGTGTACATTTTTATTTTGTCTTGTGAAAATACTACTACAGATGTTTCTCTTGATGTTATGTCATGTACTGGAAGTGTCTTTTGGATTAAGACAGGAGGAGATCATGATTTTTTCATAATTTCTATTTTTGGAATGCAAGAAGTGAAATGACAGTTAACAGCATTAATTCTTTCCCTTTTCAGATTTCTTCATTTGGTCATTTTGAACAAAATTTATCTGAGCTAAATTGTGTTCCTTCTTCTGAAATGCAGATAAGCATAAATGAAACCGTTCAGCTTGAGCAAATGAATTATTTGATATAATGAGGAAACTCGAACTCATTATTTTTCCTTTAAATATTGAATTTATTGTCAGTTTTGATGCATAAAGGACTGCAGTCTTGGAAAAAGGAGTCTGGCTTTGAACTGCAGTTACCTCTGAGAATTGAGATGTTATCTGTAGAAGAGAGAAAAATACACTTTTGGTTGATCTCCAGTTCAAGCAGCAGCAATCAAACACAGCCAGAACCATGGATCTGAGCAGCGAAAGACCATTTTGTAAAAAGGGAGCACAATCATTGTGGGACTAATCACCTCATCTGGTGAGCAGAAGCAAGCCCAGGTCTGCCAGTATTTCTGATAGCTATGTCTGTAGAGGTCCAGTGTAATCAGAGATGATGTCCCCAGTAGAGGTGTGGAAGTTAACAGGACCTTCTTGGTCATTTGTATTTTCTTCAGTTACTTACCATCATGGACACATAGTTCCAAAGCATGTCAATAAGAAAGACATGAAAGAGCCTGGACTGCTGATACAGTGGGTGTGAGGATGTGAGGAGGGACCCAGTGCAAGCCAGGTACACAGGGAATGGCCCCTACCTCTTGGAAGAACGAGGATAGAAGGGTGGGTGGTGGAGAGCAGGGGATGAAGTTTCCTTTTTTTGAGTAAAATGTGAGAATAAATGTCTAAAAATGGTGGTGATGTTAAAGGCCTTTAAAGACTGAAGTGTTTTGACCAACGGTGGCTGGAAACCCTTCAGAACCTAAATTCATTAGTCAGAGGAAGTCCTTGCAGGTGTTCCAGAAGGCACTAGGCAGGCTTCACTTCTACCCCTCTGATGGATAGGTGCATTTGAATAAATAAACAGATTTTCTTTTGTTAGCCTTCTGCTAGATGGCCTGAAAGTATAGTGGAATTTGTGTTATCCTCTTGATACATCATCCTCCTTTTCCCCAGGCCTCATGTACTCTAGTGTCACTGAAGAAAAGAACAAAAGATAAATTTTCTAACTGCCTAACTTTTTCTACATAGTTTGTGCTGCTATTGGACAAGCCGCAGTTAAACATCATCTGCTTAAAGACTTCCTTATAGTGTTAAAATAGTTATTGTGCAGTAAACCCTAGCTGCTGTGCTCTTCTGTTTCACTGCTGTTAAGCAGAGACATTTGCCATGACAATATTATATTGGATTTTGCTATCTTCTGATGCTTTTGTATTAGAAAAGCTGCTCCATTACTGTGAAATTATTTTTTATTCCTGTGCCTGTATTTTATCTACTAATTAGTTTATAATTTAATGGAAAAAATATATTAAATAATTGAAATAAATGAAATATCTCTAGGAATTCTTTCCAACGTCTCTTTACGTCTCTGTAGAATAGCTACAGAAAGCTGGGGCAAAATGAATTTCAGCCGTGTTTTCTGACCATCATTATAAAGAAATAGTACAGATGGTGATGTATTTTCATCCTTAAATGATTTTCTTGCCTGGTCTCTCCAGGAACATAGCTCTGGGCAGCCTTCTGATTAGAGTGTGTTGTTGATCTGTAAGGCCTGCTGGGCATGATTGATTATGCACCATGCATTCCAATGGAAGTATTTGCATATTTTCATAGCCAAAACTCTCCAGGAGCCTGACTCCAAGATCAAAAGCAGTATCTGCTTAACTATGATAACCTCACTGGAAGGGCTTCCCAGTCTGCTTGTAGAGGGAAGAACCTGATGATTAAGTTGTGCTTTTCTGTTTATCCAGAGGTGGTATTTATTCAGAGATTGTCTTTTATTATTTTTCTCCATCTGTTTTAGACTTGTCCTCAGTTTTCTTGGGAGAGCTTCTTTCCTGTATCACAATTATCGCTGAGGGGATTGATGGGGCAACTTCAGAGGGCATCGACTATTTGTTGGCTGCTGAGGATTTTCAGCCTAATTGGGTGAAAACAAAAGGCCAAGAAACCAGGCTGCTTTAGAATCATTCACTGTAGCTCTGTCTCTAGGTTTCCCTGCTAGCCCAATAGCTTTTCATGGAGTTATGATATTTTCTCCCATTTTTTCACAATCCTCTAGGTTGAGTGCTCCTGTTTCTTAAGTTTCACTTTCTGTACGTTCATGCTACTTAGAAACTTTGATAATAGTTGTTTTTATATAACAAAAACTAGTCCCAGAGTCATTCCCTATTTCAGAGCTTCTGTAAAAATTCTGATAGTTGACAATAACGTGCATTTAAAAGCAGCTTCTCCAAATATATGCACCAGGGAATTATTGAAGTGCTACATTGTTGCTTTGTTTTCTACACTTGTTTAGTTAAATATGTGTGCAGCTTGATTGAATTTTACCCAATCAATCAGTAGACCTTGACTATATTTAATATTGATGGTAGTAAACTGCTTGTCATGGTCTGCTACAAAATGGTGTAGTGCCTTCTAGGGTCAAACTGTTGATGGGGAAAAAAGTCTTATCCAAAGAGCAATCAGAGAATGGGTCTGTTAGCATATTTTGAAGTCAAAACCTATGTATTTCTTGATGCTGTTTTCTAGTGCTACATTTCCATTGCATTCTAGAAGGACTGTTGATATCCTTTGAGCTCCTTTCATTTGCCTGCAGTATGCAAAAGCAGTGTAGCAGAAACTTCTTTGGAAACAGTGGATTAAATTGCTAATCCATAGTTTCTGCAGAGCCAAACCACAACTCCAAAAATCACCTTGCACATCTGGAAGTTCATCCTCAGGTTAGTTGCTTGGGTGTGCATAGTGTTTGTTGCTGTGATGGCTGAACCAGCTTCTTATGATGTTGAGACAGATGACAGCATTCCAGACAGCTTGCAAACTGCTGGAAACTCACCTTTTGAGTGGTGAAATGCATCAAGTGTCAGACATGCTGGGGAGCAGAGTAGGGCTGTCCCATTGTAGGGCTGACCAGTGGGATGGTTAAACTTGCTATAAAATAAGCTTGTATTTCCTAGCTGATAGCATGGACTCAGGCATTACCATTCAGAAGTTCCCACTTCTAAAGAGCCACAGCAATATGCTGGATAGGATCATTTCTTGAAAGAGGTGTAGCATTCCTAGCTGTGCAAAAATTGGCTATGAAATTGTGCATAATGTATCTTTATTTTTCAGTGGGCCTTTGTCAGTTCCCCCATTTCTCTCCTTTGTGCTGTGTGCAGATTTGACACTTGCAAGGCATTTCATATTTGACTGTTACTGACGACCCCATGACCATCATGTTCAATCAATTGCAGCTTCTAGAGGAACCAGTTATCTGACCAGTGCAATTTATTTTCATCACTTGTCTTGGATATACTGGATGGCCTATCCAGCAGGATTTTGCCAACGTAATTTTCTTGTTAAAATTCTTGTTAAATTTTGGATTAGTTAATATTTCTCTTGAGGTATTTTTTTCCCAGTAATGTTTAAAGCAGAAAGAATATTTATCTCCTGAATAAAGAAAAATGCTCTTGCTGTTCTTTACTTGTAATGTTTCATATTTGATAGTGATTCTCCTACAATGGGGCATAATGGCAACTATGTGTGATTGTGGGTTTTGAGCCTGGTTTACCATAATTGATTCTATGAGAGCAGGATGTGATTTAACAGTGATAGACCTAACAAGGATACAGCTGAAGTTTATTTCTCATGAAAAAGTGACTCTCTCTTTGGTGGAACCTTTTGTAGCACCTGGTCATCACTTCTTAGTTCATTGTTCCCAGGTTTCCATAGTATTAAAGTTAGAAGAAGGAACTTTAACACCAGCTGGTGACTTCGGCCATCTGGATTTTTGGCCCATGTTAGTTTCTATTTTTTTAACTGTGGACTTGCTACCCAGTGAAAAATAAAAGGTGTGAAAATTTGGTGGTACAATTAAGTGTGGTAAAGCTAAGTTGTTCTACTGCCTGACATTGGAGTCTGTATTATTTTAGGTAATTATTATTTTCAGATGCAGGCTTTGCTTGTGCATCTATATGTATATATATGCAAGTATAAATAAGTTTCCTATTTCTCTAGGAAATCCTGTATTCAAAGCACTGTTTTGAAGATTTGTCTTCATCTGTTGAAGTATACCCACTTGTCTTAAAAATCTTCTTCCACTGGCAGACAGTACAAAAGGCAACATAATTTTATCTGTGTGATGGAAGTTGCCAACAGACAGTGCTCTCATTACGAAACAAATTTCAATGAATTCCTCAAAAGTGGCACAGAGGAAAAATATGTCCTTAATCTGGAGCGACCATTAGGTGCTGGTTTGTGAAGGGCTGCATTCAGTCAGCCCTGCTGCTCTCTGTGTTAGCCATTGATGTGAATGCACGGCTTGTTCTCAGCTCTTCAGTTCCCTTAAAAAATGGAGTGTAATTTCAAAACACTCTTCAACAGCAGGCAATATTCAATAAGAGTAATTTCTTTGTGGTTTGTGTTAGCTGTGGCACAAAAAAATTCCTCTTGAAATGCCATCTGTGCTGAGAAAAAGAAAACAGTCAATGAGTACATGGTTTGTAACTTGTGTATCTGTGAAAAACGTGCAAGAATGGGCTACTGTATATATGGTTGCACAGATTACACACATCACAGCTATGTTCATAGCTATACTTTTATGTAAATGCTATGAAATTAAAATACTCTAGTTTCTTCAGTGGTATTTGATGTTGTATCACTGAGGTTCTCAAAAACACAAAGTCTCCCTTCCTGAGAGAAGTTGTATGACTGACAGTTATTTGTAAAATATTTTTAGAAGTTTTTGTCTTAATTCGTTTAACATCATGTGCAT
This sequence comes from Hylia prasina, assembly GCA_013397195.1. Classification (NCBI taxonomy): domain Eukaryota; kingdom Metazoa; phylum Chordata; class Aves; order Passeriformes; family Sylviidae; genus Hylia; species Hylia prasina. Next base: position 403,474 of record VYXD01011351.1, on the reverse strand, counting down.
GAAAATGTTCATTTTACGCATTTGGAAAAAAGGAGTTAGAAAGTGTTGCTTTTCTACATTTATAGTAATATGCTTGCAATGTGTGCAGGATGAGTTATAAATATTTTGTTTGTATCCCTAAGACAACTACACTTCAGTGAAACTCCTTTGACTCTTATTCATGTAGTATGTAAGCCATATAAGTGGTTTGTATAGAAGAAATGCTATTTTAAGATGTCCTTTATTAATAACTATAAGAAATATTTATTTTATTATTTATACACATCAGATACCTGCTTTGCCTATTACTACTTCAGATTTTGCGACAATCAGAGTGTTGTCGAATAAGAGAGCACTTAATCACTTTAAAATATCAGTATCTAGATTAGGATATGTGTGTAAATTAGATTTTTCTAAAGGGCAGTTTTTATTTGAAGCAGAACCATCTTATGGTTTTACTAATCTGCATAGTTTAATGTAGTCTATAACTCTTCTCAAATCCCAGATCATTGTGAGAACATGGTGGAGCAGAAGTGATGCTAGATACACAAGGTCTGTGTGAAGCCTCTACAAGTTTTGATCAGCTGTTAGTCGTTCAAAAAAGATGCCACCTGATCTTGTTACTGCAGCAGCACTCACTAACATGGTATTGCACCACACCTGTACTACTTGTGGAAAGCCTAGCTCCATACCTGGATGAACAACTGCTCTTTGGAAGCTTGCAGAAGTTTAACCTGATCACAAGTTTCTCAAACCAACAGTAAAAAATACTTTTTGTTCTTCAAATATGATAGTCAAACTCAATAGACAAACAGCTTTGCAATTTTGCATGGGTCTCTATTTTAAATTCTGCCATAAGAATTCCTGCAGGTGATCTGATACTGTGACCTCAGCCCATCTGTGCTTGGTACCCAGTGACCAGAACAGAGCTGGTAGCATCTTCAGAGGACTGGGGGAAACCGTGCTTAGAATATGAACTTCTGCTACTCATTGTCCCAGCAGAGAAGGTTCATTGCAGAGTACTTTGCTTCTTTGCTCTTCCATCAAAAGAGTAAAATGAAGTTAGATGAGAAATTTTGCTAAAAATATTTAACATTCCCAAGCAAATGTATGTTTACACTCTCATAAAACCAATGTTTAGAAGCATTTGTTTGTTTCTCATTTTGGGATAAAACATTCTCTCTTAGTGGCTGCATATGTGATAAACCCCTTGGGGAACTGAGGGAAAAGTATAGAATAAAATTGCCAAAATACATTAGCAGAGTGTTTCCTTAATTTTACATTATACTAAATTCTAGGTATCTGCATGTTGTCTCCCTCCTTCTCTCCAGGGGCCTACCAGAAGCCCACAAATGGCTGGACAATTGAGTTGTGTTATCCTATGGAAATAGTTGTCCTCTGCAGCATCAACACCAGCATATGGCACTGAGGCTGCTGCTCTGTTGACACATGTATTTTTTAATAGTAATGGCAGTATTCCAGTTGGTAAATGGAGTCAACAGGCAATTGATGCTTTTAGTAAATTATTCTTATATTGTAAGTTGTTGTAACTGTTGCTCCTAATTTGATTTGTTTTGTTACCCAAAACTTAATGTCATGGCTGTTTGTTTGAGGAAGAACAGAGGGTGATATTTCCACGAGTAGCAGATGTACTGTCATTATCATCAGCTTTATAATGCAGTGTAGAGCATGTGTTTAGGTAATGCTTTCCCCAGGAAAACCTCTGTTAAATACTTTGTAGTCTTAATTTTGTATGTGAAGGACATTCTTCATCCCATCCTGTGTTCCCAAGCCTATGCTCCCTGCTGTGTATGTTAATTTGTATCGTGTCTTTTGTTTTCATTGTCTATGTCCGATTGATTCCTCCCTTGAAGGCAGGCAGTGACATAAGGTGTTGAGGCACTTAGTACTTTCCTATACACACACACAGTGCCACACATACTGCAGTGTCACCTGATGTCGTGGTGTGAGGAGATTCCTCACCTGGCTGAGTGAGGAGGGAAGATGGTGAAGAGGGTGTGCTGGGCCTATTTCGATATTTCTCTCTAATGAAAAATGTTTGTGAAAAAAAGTTTAGTGTCACTTCCTTGTAAGCCTGTGTTGATGATGCTTTAGAAAGAATGTTTTGGCTGCTCTTTCCTAGCTTAACTCCTCACAACTGCATGCTGAAGTCATGGACCATTGTCAGTGCCCTCTTGGACTAAATGATTTGTTCTTTCTAACAGAAAGGCTATTAATATGGGGAGTGTTTATGTTGTCTCTTGCTTCTCAATGTTGCTTAACTTATTTTAAGTAATCGTGCTTGCTTTTATGGGTTTCACTGGGCCCTTGGCTCCCTGATTACAGATGAGTAGTTCTCACAGTAACTGCAGAGTAGCTATTATATAATATGTTTATGGATGTTTATACACACACACATATATATTTAAAATTGGGGGTAAGCTTTTGTTTGGTGACATACTTGTGTGCTCATTTCTAGTATCTAGGGAAATGTCTTTTATTTAATCTTTCTAAATTAATATTTCTACTTCAAGTACCTATCTAGAGTACTTTTAGATCACAGAAATAATAACAGCTGTAGTAAAGATCTAATCAATGTTGAAAGCCCTTTAAAATTTGTCACATAAAAAAACTTTTGGTTACACTTACTGTATTTGGTGGTATATATTTTATGATGATGTTGACAGAAATTCAGGGTATTACAAAGGAAGATACATTGCTCTCTTGCTAATCTCTGAAGAAATTATTTGCAGCAGAATGCACAATTTTGTCATTTTATTATGTTCTGATCTCAGTAAGAAGCTTGAAGAGAAAATCTGCATTGAACGTATAATATGGGTCTTACCAAACTAGATATGTATTGCACATATAATAAATCATTAACATTAATGCAGTTCAAAACCAAGCTTGTACATCTTGATTTAAGACATAATAAACATGTCTTGTATTGGTCCTACAGATAGAAGCTTTGAATTACATTATGCAACAAATGTTCTTCGTTATCTTTGGTTGGGTTTTTTTCCCCTTGGGACTTTTTTTTGGCAACCTGTTGTGCAGACATCCAAACAGCTCACAGTGTTAATTGAGTTTGCCTGTCATTATTATGGCAGAGGAATATGAGAGACAGCATTTTTGCAGTCAGGAGTTGGATTTGAGAGCCAGGGAAGAATACAGTTGCTATGAAAGAAAGCATGAGAGCTCAGTAGATGTCCCACCTACCAATGCTATCCATATGTCTATGGCTTCCTTCTATGGCACAAGGATTGAGGTTTCAGCAGCTGCTGCCCCTCAGTCACGGTTGCAGCTAAACTTCCAGAGCAGCTGGAGATGTTGGCCTCATTTCAACAGTGAAATCCCCCCCAAGATGGGGGAGCTGCCTGGGTACAGCTGAGGAGACTCTGACTCCTCTAGGTAGCTTTTAGTGTGGATGACCAGTAAAATACAACCATTATAACAGGGCTGCAATTCGCAGTACTTCAGTGTCATTAGTACCTTTTAAAGAACTGTTGACTGTTGTTACTTGCCTCTCAGTGGTCTTAGAAGGATGGCTTGCTTAATTGCTACAAATGTATCAGAAACAGGAAATATGGAAGACAAAATCTTCAGCTGGACTTCAAAACTGAAAACAACCAGTCCTTCTGTTCATTCCTATACCGGGGGAAAGTACTTAGTGATTCTGTGTGTTTCTGCCTTTCTTACCTACTTTTTAAAGTTAAAGCTTGTCTCAGCTAAATGTATGCCTTGGTATCATGGGAATTTAGAAAGCGTCTGGTCTAGAGTGCCTTCCTGCTTTGTAAGATCTGGCTCACAGGGCTCTGCAGCCTCCCACCTTTCGTTGTGTATTCTCCTCCTTGCACTTGTTCTGCCCAGGTTCCTTCTGTGGGTAAGCCTCTTCTCTAGCAATCCCTTAAGACCACCAGTGACCACCAGACTCTCCAAACCTCACCTTCTTTGAAATATGTGACATTTTTCACAGTCGCTCTTCTAAAGCATTCCCTTCAGTTCCACTGCAAAAGATACACCTCAAATCCTCTTGCACTTCTGTGATGTATTCTATAAACCATGTATGGAATACGTTGTATTTTACTTAATTAAGGATTTACATAGTTCCCATATTATTCATTAAGTATATTTGTGTGCCTGGAAAATATCCTAGCGTACTTTCCCTGTCCCACCACATTGTGCAGGAAGGCTTCTGAGAGCTGTGCAAGCTCTTGGAGGGAAGGAAGTGGCTGGGAAAAAGCAAATCTGGCTAACTACATACATTAACCCAGTCCTATTTTTTTTTTTGCTACTATTTTCATGAAATTATCAACATTTGGTATATGATTATATCCAATTTTTATTTGGGAGAGGGCAGTGAACAACAGACAAAAGTTCAAAATAGGCTTTGGTTGGTGAGAAGTAACTTCATGTCTGTGAGCTAGCCAAAACTGACAGATTTTAATAAACAAGGGTAAATGTGTATACATGCTAGGGTATGTTTTTACACAACACTAAACCACCAACAGGATAATTAAAATTTGCTGAGTAATGCCTGTGGTGAGGCCACAAACAACATGCATATTATTTTCTTTATGTAAGCAGTGAGGGACAAATTGTTTCCCATTTCTGTAAACAGCACAACCTAAAGAAAACACTAGTCTTTGAAGAAGCTTATCTTTCTAACTACAAGCAAACAGAACAAATAAAATAAATAAATTTTAAAAACCAACAGAAAAATAAAAAATGCCAAACACAAAATCCCAAACCAAGCCCCACAAGCCAAGTGAAGGATAGACAGCCAAAAGCCTGGAGAACAACCATTATGAACACATGGCTAATTTCCTCTGTTCCTAAACCAATTTTGTCAATGTATATTACTAAGTATAATGAGTTGGGTTTGTTCATATGTGAGACAAAACACACAGAGTTATCTGTAGACACTGAGGGGAGCCTGCCAGTCTGCCAATTCTGCACAAGTGTGAGTGGATATCTGTTATGGAAGTCATGTTTTATGGGCTTAAGGGTACCTTGCTTCCTCCCAGCACACAAAACTAGGCCCGTTTTAGGCTTTTGGGAAGCTTTGTTCATGGTAACTCCATAGGGCAGCTACCTGTGGAAGACAGGGACTGGAGATGGTAGTGAGCAGTGCCACAGTGTACATGCAGTGGGCTGCTCTTGCTCTGCTGGGGCAAGGGACTCTGCTGCCTTGCAGCCTCCCTAGTTGATTTCAGTGAAAGCAAGCTGTGACCATCATGTGCAGTACCCAACTTGCAGAGAAAGGGGGAATTGATAAGGGACTTTACAGTTACCAGTGGTAACTGGTAAAGATTTTCCTTGGAACATATCTGTGTATATGTACATAGAGCAGACTCTTTATGTTACAGTTTATCTTGATGGCAAAATGGATATGCTGTCCTTACTGCAGAGCCTTGCCTTGTTGATCGAGAGAATTGATGTTGTTTTAATGAAAAATATTTGAACAGATTTTAACAACCTTAAACTCATACAATGATCTGTTTAAAAAAATATGCCCAAACTCTATTGCTTAGGATATGCATGACTGCATATTTTATTTCTGGTGTATTTCCATGTTTCCTGTACCATCATCTATGCCAAATAATTGCTCACTTACTACACTGATAGCTTAAATACTGTTGCCTCAGAGATGTGTTTAGAAGATATCATAGATACTGGCATAATAGGATTTGTAGCATTGGAATAGAATAACCATAGGTTAAAAATCCTCCATGGGGCATATAGATCATGCAAGATCAGCAATATTTACCCCTTTTGGTAACTGTTTGTCTAATCTGTTCTTCAAAGTCTGTACCTGTTGGCAGGTCATCATTTAGAAGGGCAGTCAGTTCCAGGATTTAAATATTTTTTCTGCTATAATTTTTTCCACTTACAGCTAAAACTTTGTTTTTGCATGCATTGCTGCTTCCCCATACCCCAGTGGGCAGGGAGAACAATATAACCCCTTCTTTATATTTATTTTTTTATTTTCTCTGCCATTGTTTTACATAGTGGAAGTGACACCTTATATCTAATTGCTATTTAATATAGGTTGCATGAATAAAGTTGAAAATGAGCATCCCATGGGTGATCATCCCATTACACTGTGTCCTAGATGTTCAGGCTCTGGCCTTCTGCCAAGGGCAAGGGGTTGAAGCACCCTCTGGGAAGCTGGGATTCAGGTTTAGAATGGGTTGGGATGGGGGTGGGACAGACCAGTCAGCAGAGACACACAGTGGCAGAAACCCTTGAGCACGTCACAAGCAGGAACCAGAGATGCCTGTGGTTTCTGTGTTGCTCATAAGGAATTTTGTTGGTCATGCCTTTTAAGCATCTGTATTTTCTGTGGTTTTATTATTATTTTTCCCTCTCTGCCTTTTTTCTCCAGTTTTAACACAGAATGTAAAATAGTGGAGGATTAGAGGAGCTCCACGGCTGGTTCAGTACCAGCATGAGGTTAGTGAGCAGAATAACCAGGTGAGATTGATGGCATTTTAGTGTGCTGATAGAAGTAACCTCTTCTGAAAACTGAATCCAGCACTTGTCTTTCCACATTGATGCATTGTATGGTCACAGCTTGTTCCTGACCCAATCTGCTGTAGTTCAGGTATCGTTGGAAACCAAGAAAAGCACTTTTATTCACCAAAGAATGGCACAAAAATTAGTTTGGAGAAGGCATGTATGTTGTTCGCTTGCAGAGCAGTAGTCTTATCGCCGCTGCTAGCTCTGCAATTTAAACTGAGTGGTCTCTTTTTTTTGTAGTGCTTAATATGCTTCAGCTGCACTTTCTGCCCCCACCTCCTCGCTTCTGTTTCCCAAAATGTATGTAGGCTCCCAACAGCAGAGTGCTGCTGGAGTGAGAGAGGCTTGCTTTGAGGATTCAGTGCTTTGAACACAGTTTGTTTATAGCAAGTATAAAGCACAAGCATTGTTTTACACTGAAGGAACAGGGAAGTTGGCAACCATCCATCTGTGCAGCTTTGAACCTTGATTACTATTTGTTTGAATAGTGATGCACTAGATAGGTTTTGACAAACTCCAGATTGCAAAACAGTGTTGATGAAGCATATGTTTATCTAAGTGTGTATATGTGTGTATAGTATAGATAAATATATATGCATGTCTGTAAAGCCTTGTGAACATGAATTCAAGCAGTCTCTGGTTTAGGTGAGTCTCAAGGGTCACTTCTATTTTCCATTCCCTCCATCCAAAAATACTTCTATTGTCTTCTGTGGGAACTGAGTTAAGTTAGACCTGGGAATGGTTGAATAGATGACCCACTGTTAAAAGTGGAGGACCATTACCCAGGTATTTTCACGTGCATCATGCAGTTGAAACTCACATCCTCCAGGAATTAATAGCTCTGAGAATGGCTGCTTTACTAACTACATTTGCTATGAATCGTTTCCCATTTATTTTCCCTTGTCCATGTCTGCACACAGTTGTACTTATGTACTGCAGCACAGCTAATTAATGTGCTGTGTAATTTAGGAGAGATGATTTTTTGCTTTTTAACTGAACTTCAGACATGCACAGAGAGATGACTGTTTTAGGGGAAAAGGTCTACTTCAGTGTATATAGGATAGCAACTGTACTGACAGTAAAAATAATAGCTCTTTGTACAGCATTTTTATGATTCAGTGCTGTACAGACACTAACATTCTCTAAACTGTGAACACTAAGCAAAACCACTTTAAAGATGTTCAAGAAGCAATATAGCAGGAGGAAGTGGCTGACCAGCAAGGCAGGGGCTGTACTAGGATTACAAGTGGAGACTTCCTGACATCCAGCCCTCCTCTCTTCCTTCTTTTAATTCCCAACAGGCAGCTTCTCTTTCTGACTTTTATGCCCCATTTGCACTTTCCATCTAAAGTCCATTGTTCAAAATTCTGCCCCAAAGTTGACTTGAAAAATAGGGCAAAACCTCTGATCCAAACACAAAGCAAAATACCTTCATACTCCATATGAGGTCTTATAAAAACTGTGCCATTCCTGCCTTTATGCCAAATGACCTTGGAAAAGTCCTTTGTTTCTCTTAGATGTTAAATTACTTTTTATTTTCTCATATTTGGATTCAAATGATGGTCAAAAGCATGTATTCTGAAAATGTTGTCATTTATTTATTTAAAACCTTTTATCTTTGAGTGTTTAACACAAATTATGTAGTGTGGTTTTAAAGCAGCTGAGCATCCAGACTTGCAGTTGTCCCAGGCATTTTGTGGTGAGACTTGTACATGAGTTTATCAAACGGAATCATCCACGTTCTGAAAATGATGGGCTAAGTGAATTGTCTAGGTTGACACATGGGAGTTGCTAGCCTTGGCAGTACATTCTGACCCTCTGTCCTGCTGCACCATAGCAATTTTAGGTTATTGCCAGTCTCTCTTATCAGTCCAGACAAGGTGTTAAATAGCAAATTTTAACAGTGGTCTGGCAATGAAGAACTGAGATTTTTATGTTTTTATCTGTTTAAAGCCCATTTTGTACTCATATTGGTCTTCAAACAGAAGAGTGTGATTTGTAGCATTTGAGATTTAAAAGAAGAGTAAAAGCATCATTCATTCTTTCATTGTAGCTTACTTTGTGAAGAACTTAACATCTGTGATACCAGCCCTTGCACCTCACCCAAATATAAAAGTAAATAGCAGAGTGTATGTTTTTGGGGAAGAAAATACGTGTTCATGCATTTGATATTCTCCACAGCTCAAGCCACAGGAATGAGCTGGATGATGCCTCTGCCACTATGAGATGGGGGATTCAAAGCATGTGTACTGTTCTCAGCAGTTATGCACTTATCAACCTAAGCTACATGAAGGATTACTAGAAGTGGGAAAGTTAAAATGGGGTGTAGAGCAGGTGTGCATATTTTATAAGTATATATAAATATATACTTTCTATATAAATAAACAGTACCACAGAAAAATACATGTCAGTCACAGTGGTAGAAGTGGCTCTGTTACAGCATCAGTGCTTCCTACACCATATGTTGCTGGTCTCTTGCAGTGCTTTGCTTTTGTTCAGCAAGACTCTCCAAACTAAGCATCCCTTCATAAGGATTGACTAGCATGAAAATGCTTAAAAGACTCTAATCTCATTAGGTAAACTCATCATTTTTAGTCCACAAAATGGAAGCCTCTGAGCCAAAGAAAACAAAATTTTGTTTGAAATATGACTGTCTGCTGCTAGACAAAAGAAGCAGGGATAAATCAGCTGAAGAAAATGTCATGGTAAATGACTGGTGTGATGGTCTGAAGTACTATATGAGTGTCCTGCAGTCTTTTATCTGGCAGCAGATATTAAGTTTGGAGTAATGGTGATCCCCCAAACAGAGTATTGCCGTATCTTATTGAAACTGGAAAAGCTCTATTTAACCAATATGAACCTGCTCTTACAGCAGATGTTAGGAACATGCAGAGCTTAGAAGAGCAGAGAAAGCTTTCTCCTGATTATGCTTGTGCTGTTTAACTGGAGAGTAAGCATGTTTAGAACCAACAATAATTTGATTGTGTTTTATGTTGAGTAGAGCTGTGCTTTGGTGAACTAGCGATTTTCCCTGTTTTACCAGGCCAGCACAAGAACTGGGTTGATTTTCACTTTGCTCTTTTATTAGTAATATTTAATATTGTTTCACTAGCACATCAAAGAGAAACTGAAGGCAGAAAAATGAAATGTCTGGTGAGAAGGTGCAATTTTGTCTTTTCTAATGGTTTCTGAAATCCAGAACTAGCCAGGGAGCCCTTCTGCTCTGCCCATTGGCATTTCAGCACCTCTGCTGGAGCCTCCATGTCTCTTAGAGCTTTGTCCTACAGATTGCATGTTTTGTATCCTGGGGATCTGTTCCCTCCCATTTTCACATCTGGATGTGTTTGCTAGTCCACTGGGACCTACGATGGGGTGAAAATTCTGTTTCAGCCATGATTTTACTTCCACCTGGCGCATAGCCCTTTCTTTGCTCATTATCCTTCTTTGTTGTCCCCTTCTGTTTACATTTAACCATCATAGCTCTTGAAATCTTTCTGGTTATTTCATCTAGAAGTCCTTTTCTTGCATATTCTCTATATATTTTCCTTGTACCCAGCTGTGTGTTTTCCATGTCTTGCACAACCAGATCTTTCCAGAGATCTTTAGATATTCCTTAAAGTGCCACTTCTGCCTGATGTTACGCCACAGCTTTCCCTCTTCTGGTTTTGGGCATGCCTCTTTTTGCAGCTGGTGTTGGTGCACCTGCCCATCTTGCATCTTATGGATTAGATCCCTGCCTGTGAGAAACTGGCAGCAGTCCTTGGTTCTGAGCTTGTGTTATGCAGATCAAAGAAATGTAAATTAACACATTCCATTATGAAAAAAAGCCACATAAGCAAGTTTTGCGTGCAATTATGACACTTCTGGAAGGTTTTTATAAACCATCCTTTAAACTGTTGTAAATTGCATTTGTCTGTACACAGTCCTCAGAAAAGATGTTTTATATTCCATAGACTTTCAGAATAACTTTTACAGAATTAGGTTATTTTAAAAAGATTAATAACAAGTAATGAAAGTGCACCTATCATTTTGACTGTCCAAGTGGGTGTCATTCTGTACATCCTTTGAAAGCCACAGAAATACAGTCTTCTATGTCAGTAGAATTTTTACATATTGTAACTTCATGTATACATTTTCTGCTTGAAGAGGCCTATCAAGCACTAAGGGCTATTTTTTTTTTCCATTAGTCACTAAATTGCATTAAATATTTGTTTTGTGCAGATAGAAAAAAATGTAGAAGAGCTTAGGTTAATTTTTTTTTCTGAATTACAGATCTAAAATGTCTTTTTTTTAAGCAGAGGCATTACTGGCACATTTTGTTACCATCTTCTGGGGCAAAGTAATAGCATAGAGAGATCAAACAATCTGTTGTTTCATCTAAACTTTCTAAAGTTTCTGGTTAGACTTTGTCCAGGTTAACTCCAAGCATCCAACTGGGGAATGGGGGCAGAGGGGGAGCATGGAGAAGGGAGAGGTACAAGCTGTTTGACTTAACCAGTAAATATTGAAGGATAAGTATGTTTCCTCAAACTGAAGGAGAATGAAACTACAGAATTTGGATCTGGGGGCTAATATATTAGGGTGTATATATTTTAGGTTTCTTAATCTCATATCTGAAAATGTAATTGGGACTTGTATTAGTGTGGAGTAATAACATGTCCTGCTTGTTAACGGGAGAATTAGTTCACAGTTTATTGAGCAAAGAACCACTTCAGTTTTGTTTTTGTGTTAGTATCTGAAAAAGGTCCTAGTGCAGAATGACACCACTGTATTTGACACTAAAAATGCTATGCAGAGTTGTACTGAAGAGTACAACACTCTGAAGAGTGCTATCCAAAAAAGTTTTCTGAGCTAAAAAAGTCCTCTAACCTTAGAGTTGGACCCTTTTCCTCCTCTGCTTTCACACCAGGCAGGTTGTGTCAGGGTGTAATGGTCCTTTGCCCCTCTGCAGCTCCTCTCCATGTGACTTCTAACCAATTCCCTCTGGTTTTTTTCAAGTGCTTCTCTAGCATTTATATCGCTTTGAAAATACCCCAGTTGTGTTTCCCAGGGAGCAGCCATGATTCCTGCATGGCTGGGAGATCTCTCATGTTGTGGCACGTCTTTTATCTTGGCTTAGGCCATATGGCAATGACTTCTGGTGCATCCTGCTGCCCTGCAGCCTCCATCACTGTCAAGTATGCTGTTTCTGCAGCTTGTCTGTGACTTCTTCTCATTTTCTATTTTTCCTGTGCATTTAGGAAGCTATACTCTTTTCCTTCAGAGACCTATTTCAATTCTCCTCTGTATTGCTGTCTGCAAAGCTCTTCAGACATCACTTAGAATCACTGTGTGCCTGGTTTCTTTCTGCAAACTATGGATATTAGAGAGCATGGTTCAACAGGCAGCATGAAGCAGAGAAAATCCAGGAGTTTGGAAATATGACAAGTAAACCTGTAAACCTCCTGCAGCCACATTCTGTCATTCTCACTGGAAGCAGAAACTTGGTTTTGATCTGGACTAAAAGGTGCATGTTAAAACGACATGACATAGCTTTGGATATGTAGACTTCAGTTGTTTGTTATAAAGGCTTTTATAAAGGGGAAAAAAAAAAAGGTAAGATTTCAAAATTGCAGAAAGCATACTTCTTATGTGTTACCTGAGGAATATGTGATAAGGTTTAAAAATTTCTCTACATTATATTTCTTTCCCATTATATTCTCATATGGGAGTTTATATAGTATGTCCTTACTCAGTGAGAGGAAAGAAACCTGATCTTTGTGTGGGCTGTTTACCAGACCAGTGGATGCTATGAGACTGAGAGGTGTTCCCAATTTAGTTTCATTGAGTGGTATGCTGGCTGCATCAGACAGCTGAGCTGGGCTTTCTGCTGCAATCAGTAATTTTATAAATTTTTCCAGTAAATAATAACTTTAACTATTGAAGAGTATGAAATAGACCTAAATGAGCTTGTTAATATTAACGCTTACTGTACTTTCTGAAGTTACTAAGCTTGTTATGGACCTCGGCTGACATTCATAAAAGTAAATAAATGCAGCTGGCCCTTCTGTTCATGGACAAATAGGAAAACACCTTGGATTTCTGCAGGTTTGTATCAAAATTGTTCCTGGAGCATTTCTTTCCCATGCATTATTTCTGTGGGCTTATTATTAACTGTTTCATTTATCTGTTACCCGTTATCAATAGGTTCTGATTATTCATCTGTATTGCATATTTTTATATCCATGCCTTAAGTGTCTGGTGACTAATTGAAACAGGGTTAGAGAAATGAGAGATTCCAACAGCATGGCTGTATCTTTTACAAATATATCTCTTTGAGATGTGGGTTTGAGAGTGCTTTTATGATCCAAAGGACATCTAATTGCATGCTCTGTGAGAAAGAAAGTAGAAGTGATACTTTGTAAAGTACTTGTAGATCTTATTCAAAGGCATGTCTAATGTTTTTAAGTGTTTTTTTCAGCTGGACTGATAAATACACAGTTTCATTCTTCTCTAAATAGAAAGATGTATCTTTCTTGTCTGTGACAGATAAGAGGACAAACCCTATGATTTTAATGCAGTTCCTCCAGCTTCTTTTCCTTCCACTTACATATATCACTATAATGATCTTTTGGGGAAAGAAAGCTGCGTAAAAAAGTAGCAGAAATCCTGTGCAGGGAGGAGGAGACAGGGAGCAGTGTGAGTGCACCCGCGGTTTGCAAGCATGATGTCATTCTAATTTGCAGTGCTAGGGGATGAGCTCATCGGGGAGGGGCCTTGCAGATTTACAGCTGTGCCAATTCATCTCTGCTTTGATTAACATTCTCCAGGCTCCCTTCTTGAACTGAACAACAGGCACTGCGTTATGAATTATTTAAAGAGCTATGAGAGCTTCTACTAAATAAAAACAAGAATCAGTGCAAAACAAAAGAGTGAACTCTCTATTTTGCTTTCATAATGTTGTTAGAGAGTGGCATGTCTGCCATTCCCAAAAGGATAAGCAGGTATTTTTTTTTCTCCCCCACTCCTGCTCCTTAACATTTTTACGCTACTAGTTTTCAGCAGCAATCTGAGTTGCCTTTTTGTGGAAGGTGGGTATGTAGACCTAATGTGTGTATGTATAGATGTTTCTGGTTTAGAGGTAGTGTAGCTCTGGCAAAGCTGTATTATTCCCCTCAACAACTGGGTTTTAATTTCTAATAGGAATTTAAAACTTGGGCTGTTACAAAAAAACAAGCATGTTCTATTTCTAGAGTCCATGTTAAGACTAATAATTTATTTAACTTTTTTTTTTTGATAACCCACAAGAAAGTACCTGAGAAGTAAATAGATTTGCCTTTCACTGTTTTAAGGAATTTGGTGGTGTTTAATATAAGATAGGGTAAGCTTTTCTGTACACAAATTAAAAAAAAAATAAAAATTCTGCTTTCACTGTGAAGGAAGTTAGCTTCGTAAAATGTCTCACAATCCGGTCTCAATGTTAGTCAGAAACCATGCCATTTTGCAAGTGGATCAGAGCAGCTTTTTGAAAATCAGTTGAAGTACCTGGGAACTGCATTAGATGTACTCTGCCTCCTGCCTGGCTGCAGGCTAGCGGTGTTATTGCATCTGTATACTTAGAGTTCAGTGAAATTCTCCTCAGAAATGCTTTTTAACAGACATTTCTAAAGATTAAGATGCTAGGTTTAGATGTCATATTCAAAGGCTGAATTGTGCCTAGTATCTGGAAATACTTTAGGACCCCTCTAAGAAGCAAGATAAATCTTCAGCATTATTTTGGTTTCTTCTAGTTACCTTGTACCTTCTCCCTTGGTGCAACACCTATCTTCTGAGATGAGGATGAGTGAGCTGCTGTACTTCTAAACTCTAATTATGCTGCTGTCTGTAACAGCTTTATAGGATTACTCATTCCTGATGTAAGGTGCTTTAGCCACTTGTAGATGCATCTGTCTTGGTAGCTGTATGACAGTAAGCAATACAAATACAGGGAGATCTGAAATAAAATAGAGGTTGGTTTGAGTTTGAGTAAGCAGTGGGTTTGCTCTAAAAGCATTGTGTCCCCCATTCAGATTTGCTTTTGGCTTCTGGGGAGAGTCTGAATATCCTGTAAGTGAAGAAAAAGGTGAATGATTTTCTGGGCAATAATACTCAAAAAGCTTGTTTCTTGGGGAAATAGCTCAGTCCAAAGGCCAATCTGGTTTGTCAGTCAAGTCACCGAAAAGTGGCCCAGTAAGAAAACCACTGTTTTCAAAAAATTACTGCAGGCTGTTAGAGCATGGCAATCCTGCACTAGCTATCCTCTTCTCTGAAGGGAAAAGAATATTTTTTGTATACAGTACTACCGGTAGATTTTTTAAAAAAACTGCTACTGAAGGTGTGGAAGGACTTGGTGTAATTCTTGTAGACTCTATAACTTGAGTAGATGAAGACGCAGGATGCATTTCAACTTCATGAAAATATTCTAGAAGCATGGGCAGCATGTAACAGCTCTTCAGTGCCTATAAAATGTTTCAGCTTGGAGCCTCCTTGTGCTTTCTGTCCTTCTCCCACTCCAGGAGCATTAGGCAAGTCTGGAGAAAAGCAAATAGACTTGCAGTTTGAGTGCTGGCTTCCTTATAGTTGGCTTTGTTTGTGACAGACAAATTGTATACTATGCCAGCTTGTATATTTTCAAAATAGTAATCTTTTAATTTCACACCATGAATGGGAGCAGTGCCAAAATACACTTATTCAGAGGTGAACTCAAAATGACTTCAGCATTAACAACCCAGCATGTCCCTCTGTAAAAAAACCATAATCTTCAATAAACACTTTTTAGCTGCCAGTATTTTACAGCATGTTTTGTACAGCTGTGCTCAAGGGTGAACCTAATCTTTGTGTTCGGAGACAAAAGCAAAAATAAGCCTGCTGCCCAGATTTAGAAGTTTTGAGTCAAGCCCACACATTGATTTTGTGGAAGTTTAATTAATTGTTTCGTAAATTTTGCTATGAAATGCTGTTGGTGGTGCTGATGGTTCCAGGAATAATGAAGGAGGGAGATCTGCTCTGGGTTTCACTACTGAATTGGTAGCACCAGCTGACTGTGGTGGTGTAGCTGATGCTGGGCAAACTCCTTTGCTCTTTTGCCTTTCCATAAGTAAAATTGGGACTATTTTGCTATACTGCAAAAACTAATTAAGAATGGAATCCTCTTTTAAGAGGATTGAATATAAGTGTTGTGTAAGCTGTTGTGATCAGGATATTTCCTCAATACAGAGGCCAGTTGATTCTGAGTTCAGTTCATCTTACCCTGAAGGAAACACAAAGTGGGAGATGGAGTGGCCAGACACAAACATCCAGTGCCATATTAGGTGCCATCAGGTGTTTGAGGTGCCTGTGTGGAGCCCTGGATGTGACTCACACAGCAGCTAATGACTGTGGGGGACAGGGGAGAGTATGCTGGAGCATCTCAAAGATGCTGGATGCCTAAATTTAGGCAAGCCCAAGCTTAACCCTGCTGGTAGCCTCTAGTCTTGTATTTTGCTAATTATTGTTACCAGGTTTCTGTTGACAGTAACAGGAGTGCAGGCATACAGCACCTGAATCCTCCCGCCCCCCCGGTCAGACAGCTCTGCATGTATTTCTAACCCATCCTTTAACTGAAGCTCATGTATCACATGTATTTTGGTTTTAAAAATCCTCAAAAGGAGTGTTTTAAAAACATATTAATTGCTTATGGCAGTAGATTCTAAAGTATACTGATGCATTAAAGACATTTTGTTTCCAAATGTGAAAAGGTTTCTGTGAGAGAAGAATTTCTTGAGAGAAACCAAGACTTCCAGTGCAGATCCTGCAGCTGGAGCAGCCTTGGGTGCTGCACCAAGCACACGGTTCTAGGCACTGAGAATAAAATGTGTAGCTTTCATCAGGGGAGGTGCAGAGGGAGAGCTAACCTTGATAAAGACACAAATTGGTTTCAGATCTGTGACTAAAAAGCATCCTTCAATTATAGTAGTTAAGCATATGGAAACTACAAATCAAGTGTTACTGCATGTGGCTTGCGGGAGAGTGAGAATAATCAGTGCTCTCAACTATACCCATTTTGTATCCAGGAAGCTAAATAATTGAGCTGGAGGCAATATTTTACTGTATTTAAAAGCTTAAACACAGGCATGGATGTCCTAGATTTGTTACCAAAGCCATCTGAATATTTTTTCCGGGTTTTGCTGTATTTTTTATGATACTGCTGCCTATAGGTGTAATGGGAGAAGATGGGTTTGAGGGTGGAAGGAGAGTAACCACCACGTTGTTTCATCTGTTAACAAACTCAGCAGGATGCAGTTTTTAAATTTGGGGCTGGGTTTTGACTTCCTGAGATGCAGCTGAGATTTCCAGATTCCTGCAGTTGTAAGAGCTTTGTCTGGAAGATGAGGGGTACAAGTTTGAACATTATCTGCTGGCACTGTGCCCAGTGGTCCCTTGCCTGGACCTAATCCTGAGCTGTCATGTTAATGGAAAGCAATGGTGCTGTTGTGCTGCCTTCTCCCCAGCACCAAACATCTTACCTGAGAGGACCTCAGCTTGCTAACTTGGAGCTGACTTGTGTGTCTGTGTTTGTATGAATAAATAAATATTGTTGTGTGGAAGTATTTTAATTTGTGCTCCTGTTTAGTTATTGTTTCAGGAGCACACATTTTGAAAATGACTGTTTGAGAGTGACCTGACATGCACATTTGCATGTGGCCATTTCTAGTACTCGGTTTGCAGAATGGTATTTTAAATTAATGGGAGCATTTTCTCCTAGTTTAGAAATACATGACAATTTATCCGCTCAGCTGTTGCTTAGTTCTGCATTTAATTTACCTAAATAGATAAATAAATAAATAAATTTTAAGTAATTCATCAAACTCCCTTTTATAGGGCTTAAATCATAATACTGATACATTTTAATCCTATAATAAATGCCAAACAGACATTTTCTGTGTTGTTGGAGGTTCTGTTTTAGAGGGGAAAAAAGAAGATTAATTTTGGTAGAATTCCTAGTGTAAACTAAATTTTACAGGATTAGATCCTTGATATTTATGACAACTTGAAGAAAATACATAGTTTTCATTTGCTGACCATCTGATTTTTTTGATTTGGGAACTTCTTGAAGCATATCATGCAGTGCGCTGCTGGTACACTGTTTTGGTTGTTTCCACGAGGCTTGGAATAGCCAGTCATGTGCAAAAACATTGGTTTTAGCACATTTAGCTTAAAAACAGCACAGGAAAAAGGATTGCTTGGGTAAAGGAGCCAAATATTTGTAGAAGCTTCTTGTTGAATCTTTTGTGTTCCCTGCTGGGAGTCTCTCCATTCGAAAATTAATGGAAATTAAATCAAGTAGCAGGTCACTAGTGCCGTCAGCTGATTTCTGAGTGGAGCAGGTATTTATTTACACTTTCCACCAATAAGTATATTCTTGTTCCCACTATAAATGAATTCTAAAAAGCATTATGCAGTCAATAACTATTCCACGTTAGCAAGCTAAGGTTCACTTTATTAAACTTTCCTTGTCAAATTATATTCTAACTAAGAGAAGAAAAAGGCAACATATAACTTAATATTTCTTGAATGCAAGTATGGGGGCCAAAAGCAGTATACCTTTTATCATATCTGTTTTTTCTTTAGTGTGGAGGACTGTGGGCTACTG
This sequence comes from Hylia prasina, assembly GCA_013397195.1. Taxonomy (NCBI): domain Eukaryota; kingdom Metazoa; phylum Chordata; class Aves; order Passeriformes; family Sylviidae; genus Hylia; species Hylia prasina. The sequence continues at coordinate 385,323 of VYXD01011351.1, read as the reverse complement.
AAACAAAATTTTAGCTACATTTCTTCCTGCAGTCTAATGTAGAAGAATGCAATCAGTAAATGTGCTGAAATCCTCTGGACTATATGTGTAGCTGTTCAGTGTCATCTTCTAAGATGCCTGATTTTCATCTGACAAAAACTTCCATGGGAAAAAAAAGTTGGGAGAATGGATACTCCAGAGTTGAATTTTAAAGTACAGTTAAAATTCTGGCTGCAAAAAAGCTTCTCTGAATGTTTGTTTTTTACAGATTTCTGTTCATAGAAGTTGGAGCTGAAGTGAGGCTTAAGTTAACAAAAATAAATATTGACCCCACAGATTTTGTCCCTGTGATTTAGCATTGGGAACAGACATTATGCAGATCCTTGCCAGAAATCATTAGATAAAGTCTCTCTCTTTAACAGCAGTTTCTCTTCTACCAGTTTTTGAAGCAAATGCTGTTTTTTCTTGATTGATATTGTAATAACCCCCAACCCACTCATAACAACTCAGAAATACTGGATATTATTTCTGCAAACATTTTGCAGTCTTAGAGAACATATTGCACACTTTAAAGAAGTATGGTTCCATGTTATATTTAGTGAGACTAGAGCCTTGCTGCATTTTACTCTAAACTTAAGTTACTTTTGAAAGTTTATGTGAAGACAACTTCTAAAGTTGCATGTTCTCTTGATTCTAGTGAATCTTCTTTGATTCTTTCAATAATGGTATTTTTTTAAAATCAACTGAGAAAGAAACTGCTTATTCTTGAGGAATAAAAAATTAGGAGATTAGTTAAAAAGTGAAGGCTGTGATTGCTTTTTTGATTACTGCATTCAATTGATCTGAAATCTTGGCTGTTCACTATGACAGTAATGCCACAGCAGAATTGTGGCAGACATTTGGGCTTCCCTGAATAACTCAGATGCCCTCTAGGCTGAAATGTGAAGCCAGCTTTACTTCTACACGTCTCTGATTTAAGAGTGATGTGCAAAGCTATGTTGATCACATTGTCTGATTGCAGCAAATGATTGCAATGACATTTTGGTTTTGGTTTTTTCTACTTCTTTTGAGAAAATTTTCAGCTTAAGACTTTTCTGAAAAACTGGTCCTTACAATGTTGTGCTGGGTTGTGTGTCCCAAATTACTGGTTATTCTAGAAGAAGCATGAGTGTGGACACACATGCAACAACACAGTTCTATTTTGCTTTAGATTTTCATTAAATATTTTGAAAAGACAATATTTTTGATAGAACATCCACCATCAAGCGATTAAAATGCTTCAGACGTGGTCCTCTTGAGTTTGGATAGCAAAACAACATCTGTCTGCTGAAGTTGACAGCACATGAATATGTTAAACAGCCCAACACATGTAGGTTTATAGTACACTTGTCTATTCTCACATTAATAGGTAGATATTTAAATCTGTTTCAGGTATGTTGCTATGTGAATTATGGCAGTTGGCCAAAGCTTTTTTCTTTCTTATTTTTGATTTGACTGTATGTTTGCACCCAGAACTATCCTGTTGAAAATCTCTGTTTTTTAATTATTCACCTTTGGCTAAAGTGTAGGTGTTACTTAGGAGTGTGTTTAGCTAAACACTGCTAAACTGGGGACAAATCTTTGCAGTTACCAGCAGTTCCATTATCTGGGCAGAAATAGAGAAACCAGACCAGTTCAAACCAGTGGGAGTCTTAGACATTCCCTTGCTGGCATGCTTGGGCCACTGACAGACCAGTGGGAGCAGGAGGGAGCAGCTTTCTCTTTCTCCTCCTGGGCTGGGTCTGTGCTCAGCCAGAAACATGCTTGGTCATCAGATGTCAGCCTGGATGAAGAGTCAGGTAAAATAAAATGCTTGGGGATGTTGCATTTCCATATCCTGTTCTCTTGGGTATTGTGGTTATTTTTGCTGGGTTTCTGCTTTGGAAAGGCAGGATTTTCCCAGCTCCCAGTACTGCAGTCCCAGAGGCAATGCAATTGGTGTTGTACTGCCAGGACTCCACTCACTGCTCTTCATGAGCCAGGTATGGCAGCGAGGAGTCACACACACATCATCGTTGGAGTTATATAAGGAACAAGGAGAGTCTTTACAAAGCAAGGCTGCTGATACTCTTGGCTTTCCTGAGGCGAGCAGTCAGTGCCAGCAGAGGAACCACAGATGGACGTGTTGCATAACAGCCTTGCTGGTCGGCTGGTTGATGTATCCCTTGTGACAGAGCATCCCCTCAGCACAGCAGTGAGCAGGGAGGGCAGGCAGGAGAGCAGGCACACGGAAACCATCAGAAGCTGAATCTGCCCTTGAGTTTGTCTTCAAGTCCCTGGTTGCAGACTGAGACCAAGAGAAATCAGTCTGAAAGCATGTTATTGTTTTAATAATACTTTTGCTTGTAAACTGTTCTTTGGAGGCTGTGTTATTACAGATGCTTGCTTCAAAGTGATTTGTCATGCTCTGCATATTGCTGTTTATAGCTGAATATCTTTTGTTAGGAAATCCATTTCTGGATCATATACAGACACAAACACGTGACTATGATTTTTTTTCTGGCTTTATTAAGTAGTGCTTATCTTTTTAAGATACTCCTTTAAAGTGAAGGACAAATATACATCAGGTGCATGATTCTTTATCTTACTTTATATGTAATCAGTGAACAAAAAGATTCAACTATAAGGTCTTACACAAGAGGATGAAATATGAAATGTAAAACAACAACAACAAAAAAGAATTTGAATAATAAAATTGTACTTCTTTAGTTTTATGTGCACATGCGCTCTTTTTTTTGTTCCCATTTTGCCCCATTTTGATCATGTACGTTATCACAACTTGAGTAAAAATGTCCAGCTGTTGTAGTCAATGGCTCTGCCGTGTATTTCTTCACAGTTAGCAGTCATCTCTGAAGCACAGAATTGCCAATTTTTTTTTTTTGCCAAACTGTTTGTCACAGTATGGTTTTAATCTGTTTTAGTTGGCCAAGTTGCGAGACCCATGGTTCTCAAAGTTTTAAGTCGAGCACTTTTAATTGTTTTGTCTGTATGGAGTAGTGCCTGAAGCATACAGACATTTTGGGAAAGGATCTGCATGTGCTGTCTGAGATCAATACCTTTGTGAGAATGCAGACCAAGGGGTGAGTTGAACCTACTACTGAAGCTGCAGCCACAATGATCAGGGCTGTGAGAGTATCATTGTCTTTGTTTGAAAAAAGGAAACACTCTACTAAGATACACTTGGTACCACTTGGGCTTCCTTACTCCCAACATGAGCTAAAGAAAGATGCAGGCCTAAATTTCCTCATCTGCTTAGATCTTCAGCAAAATCCTGTCACATAAAGGATAGAGAGCAATTCCCACTGCCCAGGGGAGGAGCTCTTTGCTGGGCAAGTTGTCAGACACTTCTCCAAAGTGACTTGTGTGTCAGGAAGATCTTACTGGAAATCCAGGAATACTTTCCTACCTACCTCTTTTCCTTAATGGCTGGTTATATGAGGACTTTGTGCTGGAGATGAAATGAGGCAAAAATTACCTTAAGCTAGCCAGGGGAATTAGTGACCTGCCGAGTTGTGATTGGTAGGGGAAGAGTCAAGGTTGGGTGTGTATAAGAAAAGATTGTTGAAGGGAAGTAAAAGAGAAATGATATGGTTTATCTACTTTTAAAAGCCAAAGGGTGATGGTAGAGATGAGGCTGCTTTCAGTTCCACTGGAGCTGCATTGCAGTTTGTACATCTTTGTTGAGATGTGCAATGGAGAAAGCATAAATTCAGTCGCCTTCATTTTTCTGTGGGGAAGAACAATCAGAAATTATGGATGCTCTCAAGATAGTTTATTCTTTAAATAAAACTGGTAAATTTTCAAAATGTGGTAGTGTTCTGCAAAGACAGTGTATAGCTGCAGTGCTCAAGTTTGCACAAAATACAGTGTATCTACAGGATAGTAATGTAATCCCCCTGTGGAAATGCTCATGTTTGTATTGTAGTGACTCATGAAGAAGTAACTCATTCTCCATGAAGGCTGTGTCTTTTTTTGTCCAAAGTAGCTAACACACTAACTGGAGGCTCCCCAGAGAGCAGCAAGGAGGAGGCTGTGGTTATTCAGGACTGCAGAGAGGACTTGATGAAAGCAGATGTTAAGCAGGTACCAAAACCTGACTGCCAGCTGCTCACAGGCTAAGGCTTCTCATTTTCATCTGTTTTATGAAAAGATTTATTTATTTGCTAATGTCTTTATTTGCCTTAACCTTAGAATTTTCTTTAAATCATAGGGGTTTTTTCTCCCTGAAATTCTTTGGTGGTTGTTGGAAAAGACAGATATACTAGGGGAAGTCTGGTGTCAGGACGAAAATGGAGTGTAGAAAGACTGGAGCAGAGCATTACATAGGAACTAAGATGAGGGGCAAGAATGCTTGAATTTATGAAAACAAGTAGACAGTGTGCCTGACAGTGTGCAGAGTGGGATGTGGCTGCATTTGCTGTTCTTCCAGCTTTCCAAGCCTGTGTTTCTAGCCAGTATAATTTTAAGAGTAAACTAATAACAGTGCTCCTCTGAGACTCCATTCAGAAGAAAGAGGTGCTGTTGTTGCATATGGTGAGAATTCCTTAAATAATTTTAGCTAAATGTTTAAATGTCAATGCCTCTCTGACTATAAATACTCTAATTCATTAGTGTGGTACATTCCACATGCTTAGCCACTTCTACATTTGTGATCTGAAGACAAAGAAACTACCCCATTAGGCCATTAGGCAAATTGTGTGAAAATAAAAACAAAAAAAATGGAAAATGCTGTACTTTGTTGACTAATAGTGGAAAGCAGTCCTCTTTTCTGAGAGGAAGAAGAGAATTGAATTCTATAATGGAAAATGATGCCTTCTTGTCATTAAAGTCTGTGTTGTCTTTGATAGATGGAAACAGAAATAAGGTTTGTAGAATCAACTGTGATATGGACATTTCAGTAAGACTTCGGTAGATTTTTACAACATGCATCTGTAGTTTGATGCAGAATACTGCTTGCATAGGACAGTATGGAAAGTGGTGAAGATGTTAATGAAGATTTTTGTGTGTGTGATTTCTTTTGGTGACTGATACGATTCTGCACTTCTCTCAGCAGCAGAGGTAACTTCACAGAAGTCTGAGAATGGATAACATGAGCATAATACCAGACCCACAATAAGTGACTGGCTGTTTTAAGTCATGGTAATTATCACTTGTAATATTGGTGAGACCAGTGTTTTCTTAGACAAAAATAATTTAAAAAAAAGGTGGTGAGCAGGTTTTGCTACCTGATTTGAAAACTACAAGAACATATTCAGCAGCTGAGTCTGTACAGCATTGTGGTATTTTGGCTTTATAAACAGCTTCTAACACCATTACATGCATTACCAAGGAAGTGTTTCTGTCTAGCAGAACTGGAGAACAAACTGGACCTAGTACTAACCAGAGGCTGGGTGGTGTATTCTCAATTTCTCTTTGATACCTGCAGGCCACAGCTTTGGTAGTTTCTTGTAATGAAAAAAAAAAGTTGAATTCAGAACAAGAACACTAAAGATGACAGCAGAGTTAAGTCAAATGCATTCTTCAGCTACCACATATTATGTTGGTGGTTTCATTCTTTTCAAAACAAAGCATTCAAGTAATTAGAAGGCAAGCAAAAACACAACAAAAAGCCCTGGACTCATAGACCAAACATTTTATAGCACAATGAATGTTTAATGTAAAAAGCATCTTGGAAAAACATTTAGATCAGGAGTACTTACAAATATTCCTGTTACCTCCCTTCAGTTTTATTCTATCTAAATTGACCATCTTGTACGTTTACATAAGTTTCATAGGACTTCTTAGTCCATGTTTATTTTCATATCTCCAGATCATTTATGAAGCTCTGCCTTTATTTGACTCTAAATGTAAATAGGTATTTTGGTTATTTCCTATAATGGTATTGCAGGTCATAGATAAACTGCTTGGAAACAAATTACAGGGAGGCAATAATTTGCAGACTAGTTTTGCCCAAATTTCCTACTATCCCAGTAGAACTATATGTAGTAGTTGCTGCCTCCAGCTTTTTCTTCATCCTCTACCACTTCAGAAAGTGTTATGTGTATTGCAAGTCATTGAATATTAGCCTTCCTCTGCTCTCAAATTGTGTTTTCACCTTCTGTTTGACTATGCAACCTTTATGTTTTGATGATTTGGTATTGTTGTATTGCAGTTGTCCCAGTTACAGGGTAAGACTCTTTTATGCCAGGATTGTTGCATGTGTTTTAAAAACATAACCAACCTGGTCTAGTGAAATATGTCCCTGCCCATGGCAAGGGCGCTTGAACTAGATGATCTTTAGGGTCCCTTCCAACCCAGGCCATTCTATGATAACTTGTTTGTTTGTTTGTTGTTTTCTGGGTGGGGTTTTTTTGTTTGTTTTTAAATTTTTTTGTTTGTTTTTCATTGACATCTGTCTCTAAAAGAGAGATTTCTTTGAGAGACTTCCATTAAAGAAGGGAATTAAAGATGAAAACCAGAGCTCAGAAATTTCGTGAGGGACTAAGTGACTTCCCAGTAGCTTTAAAGAGAAACTGTGTATCCCTAAGTGTCATGAATCATCACTGTTTTTTGGGTGCTAGAACTATTTATAAGTGAATAAGTCTACTTTAAATGGTGGTGGGGTAAAAGATGAAATGCTTATTTAATTTAAGATATATCTGAAGGTCTGATATAGGTACTATAATGTCACATAGTATAAGTGAACTGTGGCATCTTGCTTGATGGCCTTGTGCAGTGTAATGCAAAGTAGTGGTGCATTGTACTGTTTTTTCTGCCATGACAAATGTTTTCAGTTCATGCTATTGCAGCAAGAATGATCATTCCCAGCTGCAACATCACCAGATCTCTGTCTGAAATGTCCTTTTTCACACTGGGACTCGTACCCATGGTATAGTTTAAGAGGAAAGCTCTAGGTCTAGTGTTGGGGTTTTTAACTCCCATTATTTGGGATGCTGGACACTTAACAATATTACAGAAATGAAAAAAAATGATAACTAATCTGCCACCACTGCTCCTTGCAAACATCGATCAGTTAGCAAATTGTACCCTAGGAGAACATCCTGGGCTGGGAAATACAGAAACAATTTAAATTGTTTACAGACTTAGGAGGAACCTTCTACATGAAATTATTTAAAACTTATCTTCAGTGGGATTGTTAAGGAGGAGCATCTTCAGTGCAGTAGTTGGTGTTAAGTGGTGAAGAAATATATCTGGTTATGGAGTCTAATACCTGCCATCAGTGAACACTGGCTGCTGTCTAGAACAGATGGTCTAGATAGTCCATACTTTCTCATTTTCTTGTTGATATTACTCTGCTGTACATAAATACTTAAATTTTGGTGCAGTTATTCCTGCCTGGGATTTCTTTGACAGTCATATGCACATGCTGTACAGTGTACATGCAGGGGACAGTGCTCTTGGAAAGCCCCAACTTCTCCAGACACCAGCTGTGCAGATGGTTTGCTCAGCCACAGAAAGCTGGCAGCCCTGGTGATGCTTTAACATGGATGTGTAGTGTCAGGCATCTTTGGCTCATGCCTGATAAGTCCTACTCTGCCCAGAAGCTTCACTGGCATTTCCTTACTGTCCATTCATCTACTTAAATCTTATTGTTTTGTAGTGTCTGTTTTCGTGGCCATAATTTTTAATGTATCTTTTTTTTTTAATCTATTCAGCAAAAGTTTAACTCATGGGATGAGGAGATGGCTATCTACAAGGTTATATTCAGCTCCTTTGGAAGAAATTAAGTTGTTTTGGACCTTTGAAAAGTTTGAAGAGTTGTTTAAAAAGGAAGAAGAAAGAATTATGTTTGATTTAATGTGTTTCTTCTTTATAAGAGATGGTTCAGTGAAGAGATGGCTTTGTGCCCTAATTAGAAAAGCAAACAGAATACATCAGGTGCCCTTGTTACAAACACTGTCTTGATTAGGCCTGGAGATTGTCTGGTGGTGATACTTCACAGTTCAAAATATCTAGTTGAAGTTCCAGGTGCTAAGGAAACAACAGAAACCTTTCATCTGTATTTGTGAGATTTAAAACAAAAAAGCAACCTATCTGAAAAATCTGAAAGACCTAGTGGTGAACTATGTGTCACTCAAAACAAGTTTCTCGGGTGTAGAGTGTGTACAAGATGGTGATGCTTACCTCACAATGTATTTTTAATGTGATGGTATCTATTTCAGTCTGTAATCTAGCACTCTCTTTCCTAAAACAGAAGGACTCAGGCCTTCTTTAGCTCTTTAACACATTTCCAGTGTGTTGTCAGAACATCAGCTTGTCTCTTGAGTCATCATGGCATAAAATTGGCGAAGGCACTGTCTTGACACTGGAATAGCCTCAGGGGCTTCACTTTGTGTCTCTCGTGTGTAATTTGGAGGAACTGTGGATTGCTATAAAGTACATTGCTCAGATCTCTGGCTGACTGAAACATTTTCTTTCCAAAACTCCTTCACATCTCAGCATTGGGGTGTATCCTGAACTGTGCCTTGATAAACATGGCAGGAGCTTGATGTAAAGAAATGCTGAAGTTCCCAGATATGCTTACGTCAAAAAGGCAATTGATAGGAAGTGATGTCATAGCAAATAAAGTAATGATGAGCTTGGAGCTTCTGCTCTCCATGTCTCATAGCTTGGAAACAACAGAACAGTTACAGAAGTAACTAAATCAAACCTGCTACAAGGTACTATTTGTCTCCTGAATATTGTAGTCAGTGGCTTTTTATTTACAGTTCTCTTTGCTTCTTGCTTGAAAAAAAATTATTTCCAAATAATTGGAAAGTGCAGAAAGAATGACATGTAAATATTAAAAACAAACAATGACCCTTGGGTAATTTTTGAGGCTGACTTGATTTCAACAAAGTGCTTGCCATTGTGTTCACATTAGTAGATACATGTAGCAACAGAACAACATCCCTGTGGCTCTTTGATTTGGTGAGATGAGGCCTTGCAGGTTTTTTTCAAATGTTTCATCAATGTATGTTTTATTAGAAAAAAATTGTACTTTAATGTGTGGCAAAAAGAAGTTAATATTATTTTAAACTTAACTTACAGCAACTTTTTAGAGAGAATTTGTGCTAAACAAATTACCCATGTATGTGCATTAGGACTGAATATATGCAGTAATATTATAAAACATATTTTGGAAATATTAGACATTCATACAGTGGGGGAATCTTGCTGTTTGCAATAGATAAGGGGGAAGGAAGAAAAAGCAAAACATTTTTGACCTTGCCTTGCATTTTCTCTTACTTTGGGAAAGACTTAAGTTCCTGTAGCATCTGCTGTAAGGATATCTTCAACTAGTCATTGTGCTCAAAACTTAAGGAAGATTTATGGACTTATTGTTTTGTTACTTTTCCATCTTTTTTATCTTCAGCATGGTAATTTGTATTGCATTGAGCAAGTGGTCCAGCCCCTTTCCCTGAGGAAAGCATCAGAAGTATGATGGTTTCTTTCTGTAAACAGTGCCCTGTCAAAGTGATTTCATTTATGAGTGGGGATGTACCTGTGAACAAACTAAAACAGTAGCATAAGACACAGGCAGGAAAGGGATGGAACATGAATACTTTGGATAAAATTTGGAATAACTGGTCTGTTGCTTCAGGGCACTATTGAGACTTGGTTTGCAGACAGGGTTATTTGTTGCATCAGCAAGTGGCCTTTAAAGTAGAAAAAATGGAACAGAAAATCTTCCCCCCAAATCCTCAAGATTTGTGGATGATAATAAGGGATAACCATTCTCTGCAGGGTTCTCTTATTCCTTTCTTAATTTAATTTTTGCTTTGCACTCATAATCTTTCAAGAGATTACCCTTTATTTGATTGCTCTGTTTTGAAGCAGACTATTTCTGTGTCATACTCCAGCTTCAGTCATTGCCCCAAGGGCTCTTCACCAGATAAATTTTCCTGATAGGTTGCAGCTGTTTGAAAAGTAAAAATTATTCATTGGATCAATTTTTTCAATATATAGAATAAATTGTCCTGTAAACTGCTGCTTATCTCCCAGTGTGGAATTTGGCTTGCCTCACTGTTCCCGTTTATGCAGAGCGTTTAAAACTGGAGATCTTATCACCAGTCAATAATGAGAGCAGTGTTTTAGTACCCATCCTCTCCCTCTCCACTCCCAGCACACAGTATTTTGTAAATCAGATAGCAAGATCTAGAGTTCAACCCTGTTTCCATATGGATAGGTTTGAAATTTCAGTTATCTTTAAGGAAGTCAGACAAGTTGCTCAAAAAGCAGTAATAAAAAGGTTTCTATGAAAAAGACATTTTCCCTCTGTTTTGCAAAATTTAAGCAAACTTTTCTGGAGAGCCTTAGGGGGCAAAGCACTGAATTGCACTGAACTGCAGAGGGGGCAGGAGGAGCAGAGCCAAGTCCATGGGATGTGTTTACATCAGACAACAGAAATCATAGTAAATTTGACATCCTTTTTATTGCTGATGCAGCTCTGCCAGCACTCCTGGAGATGCCTGGTGTGGTGGTAACCTCCATGGCAGCCAGGGTGTCATCACTGGAGTGTAGCTCTGCAGGGAGGAGAGGGCACTGGGAAATACTGCTTCAGGTGCTCCTGGGGTCACACCTGGCTTGGGAAGCCATCTAGCTTGAGGAGGTGGCTGGAGCAGCAGAGGGAGAGATAAGGCAGAGCCCTGTGTGTGGGACATTACATCAGCCAGTCTTTGGAACCAAATACTGCAATTTCTTGGATATCTACATCTACTAAATGGTTGTAAAAATGAATGGATTCTCTTCTGTCAAGTTTTAGTGGGTTTAGTGAAAATGGAGACAAATAGAGAAATATGTGTTTGTGAAAACAGGCCCATTCTTTGTGGAGCAGTGCTTGATGCAAGTTCAAATAAAAGACACTGAGAAACCTGCCTGTGTTACACACAACTTTGTCTTCAGTTCTGTTAAACTGTATTTTCTAGTCCAAGATGCTGAGAACCACTCTGTGAATGTCTCCCATCTCTTAGGACTGATGTGCAGAGACTGTTTATTGTCTTTAAGCCATTACAATCTAAATGGAAAGTCAATGTCTCAGTTACTGAGGACTCTGTCAAGTGCTCTTAGGTTCTAACACTAGCTAGACTTCCAAAGGCTCTTTGAATAACTGAATCACAAAATCTGTTAGCTTGGCCAGAAGGAGGTGGAGAACTTTGAGGTAGTCTTTGATGCATTTTTCTTTTTTCCTTAAGAAGTTCAGGTGTATATGTTTTTTCAGAAGAAAAGTTCCTATAGTTGTATTTTCATCATAATTCTAGTCACTGTCAGTATAAAAAAAAATTACTTGTGTATAACAAGGACAGCAGGAACAAAGAAAGGCCGTTCATTCTGCATATGAATTCGTCTACAAATATAACGTTAGTGTGGAAAATGTTAATTTTGTGTTTGACCACAATGAGCAAAGGCAGAAATCCCTAACTTCTAATTAGTGCATTATTATTGTATCTCTCCTTTAAATATCAAACAGCAGTTCTCTATTTAATTGTGTAAATAATAATGCTTTCAATGTTCTGAGATATATCATTCTAGTACTATGCTATATTAATATAATATTTGGAAATAATTTCCTTTTGCTTATTGCTTTATTGTGAAAGTTATGGCTTTTACCTAAGAATGCTGAAGACCTTGGACTATTTGTATCATTCTGTTATTTTTGGGGGTTTTTTTTGGCAAGTGAGTTATTTTTAATCTCCGTAATCAGGAACCAAACACAAGAGCAAGAAGTAAGATAATTTATCTGTGCTGTCAATATTTTGAGTTGTTAGATGGTAACTAAGTATTATGGTAAATGCAAAGTATTGTATGGACAAAGAATATTTTGTAGCATGATGTAGATCTTTACTCATTATAGAAGAGTGGTTGTAGTTACTTTACATACATGTCACAGCCATATACATGGATTTTCTTGCTTGTTAGGATGTTGTTTTTGCCTTTAATGATGAAGAAAACGAAAATACTTTTATTTTACCTGGAAAATATAATTTAGGATTTTTACTTCAGAAGTGCTTGTTATTGCTAGTACACTGATTACAATGATTCATTATACGATGGGTCATATTTTTGGTGTCAAAAGCTTCTAACAATGTGTTTATCAGTATTGATACGGTGCTCAGTATGACATCAGTGTGATGAGGCAATGGTCAAGTGATCAGACTCAGGTTTCAGAGGTCTCTTTATGAGAATTTAGCACATGTGAGCCTGGGAGGGAGAGAGCAATTTAAATATAATGTTATTTTGTCCCAGTTATAGCTTATTAATGCACACATATTTATATGATACTTCTTACAAAAGATCCAGGTGTGTTGTGAACCACTGTCATAAGCTGAAATGTGGGTGGAGGACAGTAGACAGTTAACATGAAATAATAGCATTTTCGTGCTTGACTGCTTTTTTTATCAATCCTAGGGGTTTTTTTATTATTATTGTGTCCCTCTGGTGAGGTTAGCAGTAAGAAACAGATAAGTACATAACTGTTAAAACAAAGAAAAATGTGAGCCTTTTTGTAAGTCTGCATGTTTAGAGTCTATGGGCTTCAGGTGGTTATTGTTTAAAAAGTAGGATAAGGAAGGGTAGGCTCAACAGTGTTGGAAAGCAGAGGTATGTGATTCTAGTGAAGAAGGTTGGTTCTGTGACCATCAACTTTTGTAGCCAACATCCACTTGGATTAATTGCATGATCATTTTCTTTCCCCTCCCCGGGGGCTCTTCTCCTGGTGCTGCAGTTTCTACCCCCTTGCAGCCTGGTCCTGCCCTCTCGTTGTTTGATGGGATTGGAGCCCTGGTGAGGAAACACTGCCTGGCCCACACTCAAGCTGTGCTGGAGCAGCTCTGGAGTGTAGGAGAGCCCTTTCAGCACAGTGAACCAGTGCCTCATTGCTTTCAGCATTCCTGCACTGGGGTCACAGGTTTCTGGTCAGGGGACTAATTGAAAGCTTTGAAACTGGGCAGCGATTTTTTTATTTTTTTCTTTTCCTTTGCTTCAAGTCAGCTTGGTTGTGCTCTTCAATAGGGTCGATTTTATCAAAAGCACCTGCTGCCACTACCACTTTGCTCTAAGAATATTCTTCAATACCCTTAAAATATGCTTGGGTAAAATACTGACTTAAAATGTAGTCTTTACAAGGGGAAAGATTTTTTTGATCTAAGCCAGGCAAGTAATAAAGAGTACTCTAAAGACATAAAAACTAGGGGGGAAAAAAAGTATTTCTAAAGATTTATTGGAGAGCAAGTCTTTAAAAATAGAGGAAAAATAGAACTGTCGTATAGGTGTGTCCAGATGGGAATAATACTTAGTAGGGAGTTTGAAGGTGACAGTGACCAGGAGCAGGCAGAAGAAGTGAGACAGTAGGAGATTGGAGGTTGCATTGATTTGGAACGTTTGCATAGCCTTAGACTTGTCTTGGATGTTCATTTTTCTCATCTTTTGGAGCTTAAATCCAGCCTTTCCTTGTAGAGAGCTTTGACAGGGGAAACTGATGGTTGGTTAATGCTGATAAATTATTATCAAAAAAGCAATAAATTCATCAGCAAAATCAAAGAAAGGATTGATCAAGAGTAAGTGTAGTCTGGTTCGCCTTGACTGTTAAAGAAAAGGACATTTTTAATTGCCAGGCTGGATAGATTAGTGTATTGCAGAGATCCAGTGAAACCACTCTCCCTGCTGAGGAGGCAGGGAGACTTGAAACGAGGAGAGCTGGGGTCGTGGTAAAAGGTCTGCCTCCAAGGACCTGTAACTTGTACTGCTGATATCTCTGCTGATTCGTTGTAATTCAGATAGTTCGTGTGTTTGGATTTACAAACAGTTGGAAAGAAAGGATCCAAAACTGCTTGATTCTCAAATGCAGACTGGGCTGACACGAATACATCCATCCAGAAGTTGGGAGATGCATTTGGAGACTGGGATTTGAGGTTAGAGAAAAGAAGAAATCTTCATAGTTGATGTAGTAGATGATATTACAACTGATTTAAATTTGATTACACCTAGCAGTAACATCAGGGCTTATGATTTCAGTCCACAGAAAATTGCCTTAGCAATGGTGGGATAAATGTTTTGGGAACAATGAATGCGTAACAAGCAAGTTATTCTCCCCTCTGAGTCCAAATAGTGTTGAACAGCTGTGTGCAGGTTCAGCTTTCCAGCAGAGAAAGCTGGAAAGTACTGGGACAGTCTGAATGCATCAACTCACATGTGATGCTGACTAAATGCAGATGGCTTAAGTGGTTGCTGTCTTCAGTTTTATGCCTTGCCTGTATCTCAAAGGCTGTTGCTGCTGCAGTACTGGCTCAGTGATATATGAAATATGTGTGTTTACATTTATGAGCCAAACTGTAAAAATGGAGCAGAGTCACATAAGCCAGTACTTGTAGCTGCTAAAATTCTTGTGGCTGAGAAGTATGAGTGGAGTGTTCTTGTTTGCTGGATGCAGTTGAGGAGCAGTAAATAGTAAAAATGGCTGTCATTCAAAATGGGCAGAGAAAAAGTCCAAAATTCATTTTGTTTGGGCTGGTAGCCTGTTAAATTGCATCAGGAAGAAAAAAGGTTTCCAGTAATTGCAAGAGTGTGGTTTAGCATGGCTAGAAATGTCAAGTATTCCCATGAGTATTCCTATTCTTTGCCTGCTTGTGAAAACTTTTACCTTAGGCATAGATGCCAGTGCTGACAATTTTGGGACATTATAAAATTATTTGGAGCAAGGGTTAGATTTTCAGAACAGCAATGCTTATCATTTTAGAGGGGAGAAAAAAATCAGAAGAACTAGAAAAAGTTAGTTATAAACTAACTTTGGGTAAAGTTTGGGATTAGATCAGGGTCTAGATTCTGACATCTTGACACCAACTTGGCAAACACTTGCAGGAACTGCTGTCGTGTGATTTTGCAATTCTGCAGAGGCTGGATGGAAACATGTCAGTTCTGTTGCCACACACACAGAAGAGCCTTGTTGGAAGGCTGACTGCAAACACTAAGGATCAGCTTCTCCATCATATCAGGAACTTTTGCTCATTGTGTCCTCATATGTTGCAAGAAATGCAGATAGTAATGGTTCATTCACAACTGGATAGTCACAGTTGTAGTCAGGCAGGAGTGGGCTACAGAGCCAGGTGAAGCCTTCTCAGAAACTAGATTTTTATACTGGGAAATTAGGTACTTGGAAAATCATCTGGCAGTGTTGGTCTTGAGAAAGTGTAGCATCTCCATGTCAACCCTGAGGAAGGGTCTTCTGAGCCCAGAGGAATTTGGCATTCTGAGTGAAACACTCCTCTGCAGGCATGAGGAGCTAATGGGTGACAGATTCAGGATTCAGCTGATTATAGCAGATAGCCGAGACCTTTCCAGTACTTGATGATGACCATATGGCTGCTGTGCTCTTTGCAAAAGCCTTGGCTGGAGGAAAGAAGAGTTTCTACAGATATAATCAGAACACAGCAGGAACCATCATCAGTGTTTCAGTTCCAGGCACTGATGTGTTGCAAAAGACAGTTGTGAGAGTTAAGCTGTTGTGTGGCGTGGGAGAGTGTTCATCAGCATCCATGTGGGTCCTTGCATCAGCCAAAAAGCAGCTGTGAAACATTTCATGGGCAAGTTCAAGGTTTGCTCACTAAAATATCAAGAACTTTTGACTGTAGTATAGTTTTCAGTTAATGAACCTTCCACCTGATGGGTGAGATAGAATTCCAGAAAAGGGAGTGCACCCAGCACATCCTGTTCCTCCTGGTGATTTACTGACCAACATTTGATGGAAAACAGCAGGTGGATGACCACTTCTTATCTTGGGCTTTAAATTAGGCTCAACCTGGTCTGTTCAGTAGAGCTCCCAGCAGGGCACAAAGACATCTCCAGAGACCAGAAAGCAGAATACGGTGAGGGAAATGTCCTTTTGTAAGGACAAAATTAACTTGATCTCTAGGAATTAAGAAGATGATTTTAGATTATTAGTCATATGTTTGAAAGCAGACGTTTTCAAAAAATTGTCTGCTTTGGTTCCACCCACAAGCTGAAAATCCCTCAAGGGTTTCCAGCCCACAATGATGGAAAGCAAAAGTCTGCTAAAGGTAGTGGGTTTGGTAGTTTTATTTTGGTGCATTGACTCCTCAGAAATTTTACATTGTGAGAGAGTTACTCTTGGGTAAAAAAGACAGAATATAATTTTTACAGACCAAAAAAAAAATCCTTCAATGCCTAAACCCCCTCCCCCACCCATGACTCCTTGAGCAATGGATCACTGAATCCTGGTTCCTGATGGCATTTGCCATTGTCCAAATCTTCTCCTCCTTTCCCTGGAAAGTTGGCTGCTCTCCTTTCCCTTGTTACCCCTTCTCCATGTCATCTCCTCTGACTTACACAGGTTCCCAACAAGACCAGGCTGAGGGAGCGGTGGGTGGGCCCCTGTGCCATCATGCTGGTTCAAGCACCCATCACACCTGCAAAACAACCTCTCTCTCTCTCTTTCTTTCTTTGTCTCTCTCTCCCTCCCTCTCTCTCCCTTTCTTTCTCCTACCCTCCTACCCCTCCTGGTTTTTATGCTGGTTTTTTATGCCAGTTTCCTAATTACTTAAAATATTTGGGTTTTAATCCGACCAGGAAAAATTTAGGATCGATCTTTTGGAGAGAGTATGGGAACATTAATAGTGTTAAGCAGAAGCAACGAGCTCATATCCCTTAGTTCCAGTTCACAGTTTTCCTTCACTGTACAGAGACTAATGTATGTTGTTAATGTTGCTAGTAATCTCACCCAATTTTGCATCTCTGTCTTCATCCAAGAAAAAGAAAACCACCTTAAGAGCACTCTTAGCTCTAAGAATATGAATAGCTGAAATTATGAAAAATGAAAAAGGAGCAGACTCAAAGTTACAGAGAGTCAAAGTAATCCTGAAAATTTTATACAAAGATGTATTGTCTTTTCCCACTTCTTTTCCTATTTACGCTGAGTTAGTTTGCTTGTAGAAGCCTCCTGATATGCTCAGGCTGCCAGAAGACCAATGCTTGGAGAACTCTGTGCAGCAGCTTGTTTTTGTTACTGTGCTGTGCTGGCTTAGTATTTGGGCTGGTATTAAAAAAAGAAAAAAAAAACAAACAACCACACACACACACAAAAAAAGAAGAAATATTTGTTGATGTGTTTCCTGCCTCTCACTCACTGTGTTTCAGGAAATCTTTGGAAGAACTGGACATGGATAAAGTAACAGCAGCCATGGTACTCACCAGTTTATCCACCAGCCCTTTGGTCCGCAGCCCTCCTGTCCGACCCAACGGTAAGCCTTTGGAGCCAGGGGCTGTGGGAAGGGGTGCCAGGGCCCTGTACTGGGGGGCTTGTTTCCAGGAACTGTGGCCATGGTGCAGAACAAATCGTGAGTGGCTGTCTTGTGATATGTTGGGGATCATACTGAGCTTTCCCCCAACCTAGTCAAAGTCTTTGGTGACTGGCAGAAATAAAAAGAAATGTTTTCTTTAAATGTGGAGCAGCTCTAGTTTATGAAATGGGAGATGCCCATTCCATAAACGGGATATGAGCACTTCAAAAAGTCTCTTGACCTCACTGAAACACTTCATTTTTCAAAGAGCTTGTTTGCATTTGCACACATGCAGTCCTAGAACTGTAGAATGGTTAGGACTGGGAAAGACCTCTGAGATCACCAAGTGCCACCATCAACCTGGCACCACCACTATGTTCACCTCCAAACCATGTCCTGAGTGCCATATACAGGAAACATGGTAGCAGTTGTTCTTGTCATCCACTTAATGAAAATGAGATCAGATTTTACCCAAAGCCACAATAAAGCAAAGCACTTCCAGATCACAGCCCTTGACTGAGAGGCCTTGCAGTAGCAATGTGCACAGCAAGAGGTCTGCTTCTCTCTGCACCTCCAGTTCCTGTGCTGTGAATAACTCTCTGATGGTCTTCACTCAAATCCATAGTCCTTTTAAAGACTATGTCATTCATGGTATAGCAGAAGACACACACACAAAAAAAATATAAAACGTTTCAGATAATGAAGTGTTTGGCAATGAAATATAATTGATATATGCAAGATTGACTGGAGTTACAATAATTTTTTAGGAGTGTTTTATTTTAAGGAATAATTTAAATTAGGACACCCTTGTTAGGGTACCTCAGCATTATTTGTATAACTGACTTTTCTTACCCACTTGTAACTGATAAAAAAAACACTAGATGCTCTCCTACTGTCAGTAGTTGGAAGATTGAGGAATACTTGCTTTCCTTCATGGGAGTAGGCATGATCCACTAAAATATGTTCTTAAAGGAATTTGTAGCAAATGTCAATGCTGTAGTTTTTCCATTTATTTTCAGAAAATGTAAGTTTTATCCTTTTAGTTGGAATTCTGGCCATGAACACCCATGGTCTTTATTCACGTGCTTTCCAGTGTTGAAAGCCAGAAGTGTTTATCGGAGTGACCCTGCTCTGAGAAGCCCTGGGAAACCTCAGGCAGTGACATCCCTGGTGACTGTCACACCTCAGGACAGGATGTTGCCAGTCTGTGGGAAAGGCCAGCAGAAGGGTAAAAGCACGCCTGCTCTCCAGCTACTCAGCTCACAGACAAAACCACAGCTGAAGATGGATCTGTGCTTGATGCGGCAGCAGGGATTTGGTGTGGCCAAGGCACACACATGTCCCCTGCTGCATCCCTGTCCTGGGGAGCAGCTCTGCTGTGAGTGAAGCACTATCTGCCACCTTAGACAGTGAGCAGGTGACACTTGTCAGGAGCAGCAGTTCACATTAGCTGCAGCTGTCGATTGGAAAGATCTTCCAAACCAGTCCTTTTGAATTGCTAATAGGCAAATGGTGGCTGTTTAACTGCCTTCGATATTTCTCAGGTAGTCTGAGAGCTCTTTGATATTTCTTCATCTAGCTTGTCTGCTTGTTTCCCAAAATCTGGGAAGACTAGCCTCAAAATGTAATTCACATGTTTTCAGTAGTCACAGTCAAGATTTTGAAGCTGGTGTTGAGCACCTTCTCCCTGAATATTTTAGTTTTACCTTAGTCAAGGCTTACTAAAGACTTAAATAGAAATGTAAAGACTTGATAATTTAAAGCTTATTTGGTGTTGCAAGGCTAGGCTCTGATCCTAGTAATACAAGCAACAAATGTATTAGTGATTAGTTCTTTCTACGTGCTTTTCCAAAAAAGACCAGTAAGTAGCAGTATAATTAAAGGACCATTTGTTAAAACAAATGGAATTTTGCCTAGAAGTAAAAAAATATAACATCAGCATTAATATTGAAGTCAGATCCATGCTTGAATTCCTGGGAATGATCACCCATGTAAACTGTGTCAGAGTTTGGCCCTTGTTTCTCTGCAGCTGAATAATATCTGGTCTGGTTCTCTTTCACGCAACTCCAGCAATGTGAAAAGAGCCCCAAAATAAGAGTAAGTTGCATTTATTTATATATTAAACTTTACATTGACAGATTTGTTAGTATGAATGAGAACCAGTGTTGGGTTTTTTCCTGATGTCAACCTCATTCAGTCTTTTCCATGCTACTTTAAAAATGTTCTTGATTTACATCTCTTTCTCAGCAAGGTGAAGAGAAGCTGTAAACACTGAGAATACAAAGTACCATCATAACTGTGTTAGAAAGTAGCAGTTGAAAGAGTGTTCCTTTGTTTTTCTGAAGAAATGGAAATTTTATGCTGAGGTCACAAGTTGATACCAGATGTATTTTTTGCTTTGGTGCAAGACTGAAGTACCAAATATTTAAAAGAAACAAAACCCACCTTCATTACATGAAGATTGTAATCATGAGACAAAACATGACATTGTCATATGTTAACTTAGGAGCTACCAGAAATGTGTATGTATGGCCTTTTCCAAAGAGGAAGTGGGAGGGGTGGAGAAAGAGGATCAATTCCATTTATGCTGTGTGGTCCTGATCAGTAAATCAGTACTGCTGCCTACTCAAGGGGGCACTGTGTTCTGTTTATTGAGCAGCTGATGTTAGTCATTAAGGATTTTGTCCAAAACCAACTGAATTAGGAGAGAAAACCCAAAAATTCATTAGTTTGGGGCTAAGTTTTTGATAGCTCACTCTCTTAGCAATATCATTAGTTAAATTTATCTGTAAGAAGTTGAGAAGGAAGGAAGGAGTGACTTGTGCAGATCTTTTAAAGACAGGCACTGGCTTGAAAGGACTTGTCTCACACTTAAATATTATTTCATGAACAGATAAGATGTTTTTTGCTTGCCAGCTCAGGTATTGCACAATACTGAAGCACCTACCTACAGTGTCACTGGGAAAAGTTTCCAATGCCTGAATTAGGGAGAAGCCACACCTAAACTCTCCCTGTGCATTTGCCCAAACCCTCTGAGAACCTGAGGGTTCTGGCAGAGCTGTCTGTGGATGTGCCCAGGCCATGCCTTTGCTGAGCTGATGACCTACATACTCCTCTGCTGCCAGAAGCCCTTCAGGGACTGCCGAGAGTGGCATGCTGGCATCTGATGTCTGAGGACCTCTGCGTGTGAAGCACGGCTCAGGCTGTGCCTCAGACCACAGGCAGTGCTGCTCTTCCCACCCATGGTGCTGCAGAGTGTAAGTTGTTAGTTTGAGTGTCTTCTTACCATGTAATGTCGGGGGAACTGCAGCACTGAGGAGGCAGTTCCTTCAGTGAGTAGGTGTGGAGGTGATCCAGTGTCTGTGTGTTCCACTGCTGAAACCAGATGCCTGTACGCCTGTGTATCCCAAGGGATAGATACCACCTCATGTAGAGATTCAGATTAGGCAGAGGCTGTGTATTGAGAGAAGATAAAAATACAGAGTGCAACTATGGTTTTCTTTGGTGTTTTAGTACTGGGAAGATGGTCATGTTTTTGTGGATCTGCTTAGTGTTCTGGGGCTCAGAGTGCATGTTCCCAGGGGGATCTCCTGTTGGCCATACAGTGGCTTGGAGCTTGCTTTGGTGCTTCACCAGTCATGTGTTTCTGTTGAAAGTTGAGGATGTATTTGGAATCATAGAATTGTGTGGGTTTGCAGGGACCTTTAAAGGTCAATTTAAATGTTTCCCTTAAATCATGCATGCAATATATGACAGTTTATTGCTGCTTATGCTTCAGAACAGGTTATCTTTTCAAATGCAATATTTCTTTTTAGAAAAATACTTAGCTGCTTTTGTTTGTTTGTTTGTTTGTTTTAAATAAAACAAAAATCAAGTGTGGAATATGTAATTTGTGAGCAGTGGGTTAGATGTGGTTGTCCTCTCTACATCCAATGCTTTCACTTTCCTGTACTGAATGTGCAGTTGATTACCAACATGGCATCTGAACCTTAGACAAAAGAGCTCCTTGGACCTATCACGACGGTACTGTTGTAGTAATAGCTTTTGTTGTTCTTGACAGAATCCCTGAATGGATCTTGGAAAGAAGGAGGATTTGTGCCTTCTAGTACCAGCAGCAGTGGATACTGGAGCTGGAATGCTCCCAGTGACCAGTCCAACCCATCCACCCCATCTCCACCTCTGTCAGCTGACAGCTTCAAAGCTTTTCGGACACCTTCCCAGCCAGACGATGGTATTGATGAAGGTGAAACAAGCAACCTCCTCTTCGATGAACCCATTCCTAGGAAGAGAAAGGTTAGCCTCATGTCAAATTCCATACCCATGGGGAGGTAGGGTGTTGGTGGGCTTATTTTGTTGTGAGAAAGGAACAGGTCACCCAAATACCTCTGCTTGTGTATCCTTCCTTGGCATCCATTTAACATAGGGACTTCACCTAGTCACTGTGTCTCATTCAGCATGGTCACCTCCTGTACACACATGCTGCCATCAGCACCACATATTTCCTGCCAGATGGTGAGGTGCTACAGAGCCTCCTGCTCAGAAAACACTAGAGTGATTTCCAGAAGGTGTTGCCTCTGGCCATTCAAGGGATTTCTGTCCTACTTTGACAAATTCTCTGTGTGCAGGATGCAACAGGCAGCCTTTATGTGTCATCACAAAAACTGACTATGGCCTTAATACTCCTTGTTCCTTGAAAGTGCTTTTTGTCTGACAGCATGTCAGATACCTTAATACTGTGAAGGTTTCTCTGCACAAACATATGGAGTGAAAATAGGAGAGAAAGAGCTCAAACCTGATAGCTTTTGATATAGTATTAGCATTAGCCAAATTTATCCTCAGTTGGAATGCAAAAGCAGGCTAAATAAAACGTGACATAAAAAAAAAAAGGTCCAAAACTAACCCCAAAAAAGCACCGTTGCTAGCCAGCAAGCTTCTCTGGAAGAAAAAGAAAACAAAGAGATGGCACTAGTCCAGGTTTCCTTCCCTCCCAACACAACAGGACAGATTTTACATAGCAAGATGTAAAAGGGATTTTTGTAAGGAGAAAAAACAGGGAATTTATTCCCTTAGTGAATTTGTTTCTGGCTCAGTCTGAGACAGTTAATTGCCTCATCACCAGCAGGAAGAAGTTTTAATGATTGTTTAAACCTGTTCAGATTTATCCTCTTGAGCCAGAAGCTGACCCATGTGGTTCTTCCCTTGTTCATGGGAAAAGGGTGAAAATGTTTGTGCATCTTGCTAAAAAGGAAAAAAGTATTTTGGAGGACACCTTTGTTACAATAAATTAGAAGTTGGAGCTGAGCATTGCACTAAACAGAGAGAGCATTTGGGGGCGTGTGGGACAGGAGGAGTAGGAGTGCAGAAGTGTTCTGGTTTGCCTTTCACTTCTCAGTTAACCTTCATCTTATTAGCACCACTCTTACTGCTCAGCTGAGACAGATGGATTTGCAGCTGCCATCTTTATTGTTTTCTAAGTTGCTTTCAAATATTTCTATTTATGTACCCACCACAGGTCTATTATACTATCTCTTCTGGTTCACAGGGATTTGCTTTGTATGACAAATGTTTTATTTAGATAAACAGTAACATTCCATGCCAAATTTGGCTTTATAAATTAACTTGCTTTCTTGCAGGCTCTTTCCTTTATTTTGGCTCCAGCGTGGTACTTCTGAGTACTTTTAGAAGCTGAAACAAAAATGTTCAGGTTATTTCTTCTTCAGGGCTGCAAAAATCAGGAGTAAACCTAGAAATAGAGTGATTGATAACCTTACTATTTGCTTAAAAATTTCCTCTAAGGTAGTTATTCCTCACCAAACCATTTATGTTCCGTTATTTTCTTAAATAAAACATTAAGCCCGAATAGGTAATTTTTGGAAAGGAAGCAGAAGAAATATAAGCATGTTCTTTATTTGTATTGAATGAGCTCTCATTTGATTATGTTAAAAGTGAATGGGTTTTTCCAAACTCCTACCACTGACAATAAATCCAAAACCACAGTGGAGCTAGGAGACTGATTTTGCTGTCAAACTGGGGGTGGATGTTAAACTATTCTCTCTTCATAAAGACACATATGGTATTTATTGTGTCATACTGGAATTCCTAGGATGTCAGCTATAAACATGGCCTTCATCTTGTTGACATAATTGGTGGTTGGATGTGTGTGTTTTGAGCTGATTATAGTATTTAGTATTATATTATGGAAGTAAGAAAGGTATGAATCAGAATTGCTAGATAGATTATATTTGAGTAAAGAGTTCTGTATCTGTTTGACTGATAGTTGTATGATCAACTAAAACAATAGGCAATTTATGTGCAATTTATTCCAAAGCAGAAGTTTTTCATACAACCAGTATGATCAGATAACTCAAATCTCAAAGCCCTAAGCATTCATACTTTAAAACAGGAGATGTTAGACTGCAGGGAACTATAGAACATACCTCTACAATCAACTTGTATTTTAAAAAGCCCATCAGCTGAGATTTTTTTTTTTAAGTTATATTCTAATCATCATCTTTCTAGCAAATGCTGAAACCATCTACTGGCATGCAGTTCCAAAAGTACCAAGTCAGTTTTTGTTCAAGGCCCAGTGAAATGTACATAACACTAAAGATGTGCTTGCTCTGCCTCCCCCTTTTTTAAAATCGAGTTTTGCATGAATATGCTAATTTAATCTTATATATAACTAAAAGTATATAATAATAATACAATATTTTGATGTTCTTCATCATGTTAATAATATGCTCTGTAATAATAGAGAAAATAATTTTTGAGAATTACAAGCTGTTTAGAATTCTTTTTTTTATTTAAACTGTACAAAATCAGCTTCATTTCAGGGTAAAATTAGCTTTTAAATATCTCTACAGTTTGTAACATCTGTGTTGTTTTAAGACTACTTTTCTCCAGAGTCTTCAAAATGTTGAAGATTGGCCTAGTTGGCCTTGTTGGCTGTGCTCTAAATCCATGACAACTCAGTGGGGATCAATGAAGTTATATTAAAGAATATAAAAAGAATATTTAAATGAGATTATATCTGTATTTTTTAAAAACTATTGAACACAGACTGGTAACTTCTCATTCTCTTGTCTGAGTAAGGTCCACAGCAGCTTCTGAGTGAAACAAAAGCAGATTGTGCCAGCTCATGGCAAATATTGACATAACAGAAGCTATGTTTTTCTGGCATAATATTTTTTTGTGCTGCAAATATCATGAACAGAAACATTTATTAAGAGCTTGCTTTGGAAAGACCTTAATTTAAGAAGGTGCCTTAGATTAAGTGAGAAGTCCTCATCAGAGTTTTTTTTTTGAAAAAAGTATAGGAAGTTTTTATATCATCTACCTCCCTTAGTAGAGGAACTGAAACTTAAAAATGGAAGAGTCTTGCCAGTGAACAGAGAGAGGTGAAGTTTTGTCACAAGCTGCTCCTGCAGCTTTTCACTGGATTCTCTTGAATTCAGTAGGGTGACACACTTGACAAGAGGTTAGTAGATCATTACATATTTGGAATCAAAGAATCTGAATCTTCACAGTGTTTCACAACTGTTTATCTGGTTTGGGTAATTTGGGTTTTTCCCTGCCTTCATAGAATTAGAGTCACAGAAATTTTCAGCCTTTAACCCAGCGCTGCAAAATCCAGCACTAAACCATGTCCCCAGGCAACACATCTTCAAGTCTTTTAAATACCTCCAGGGTTGGTGACTCAGCCATTTCCCTGGGCAACCTGTTCCAATGCTTGACAACCCTTTCAGGGAAGAAATTTTTCCTAATATCCATGCAACTTCCATACAACTAATGTTGCTTTACTCATAATTTTCAGAACTCCATGAAGGTGATGTTCAAATGCCTGTGGAAGAACTGTGGGAAGGTACTGAGCACAGCTGCAGGGATTCAGAAACACATACGGACCATTCACCTTGGGTAAGACTGTAGTCTTTTTGGGAGTTTAAAGGATTTGGTATAGAAGAGGAGCAATTGCCCTTGGCTGGAGAGATGAACTGGATTGTCCTTGGCTTCTCTGTCTCATATCCCTGTGTTTGTGAGGAAATTGCAGAATAGTGCATCAAGGTAAATTAACACTTATTCCAGCAGCAAGGCACTTTCTTTCCTGAAATTCTGTCAACTTTGCTAGAAGGTCAAATGGAGCTCGAGGTCACACTGCGCTTCCCTGTCAGCTGCACAGCTCAGTGCCATTACATCATATGTGCTGTCTGCACATCACATCCAGGATGACACTCTATGGTAGACAGGTTCAGGGTCTTGCATGAATACTTTTGAGCTTTGTTTCACATCAGGTCAGGTGCTTTTTCCAGTTCTGAGCTGAATTAATGCCAACAGAAATGTTAATGCCAAAGAACCCACCAGAACCACAAACCACATAAGAGACCTCAAAATAAAAGGAAACTGAGCTGCATGGTGTCATGGTTTAACCAAGTTGGCAGCTAAGTACCACAAAGCTGATAACTCAGTATCCCCTTCCTTCCTTGGAAGAATCAAAGGAATAAAGAGTAAACCTCATTGGTTGGGACAGGAACAGTTTAATCGCTTAAACAAAATAAAACACTACTAATAATAACTGATAATAATAGTAATACTAATGACTCTAATACTTGTAAGGAAAGGGGAGAGAGAGAAACAAAACTGAAGAGAAATGAGTGATGTACATTAGTTTCTCACCACCTGCTGGGCAATGCCCAGCCCGTCCCCAAGTAGTGATCAGCACTTCCCAGCCAACTCCCTCCAGTGTATTTACTGAACATGACAAGCTGTGGAATATCCCTTTGTCCTGGCCATGCTTCCTCCCAGCTTCTGGTGCCCCTGCTCCCTGGCAGAGCATAGAAACTGAAAAGTTCTTGATTTAGAGTAAGCACTGCTCATTGTCAACTAAAACATCAGTGTGTTATCAACACTCTTCTCATCCTAAATCCAAAAGACATCTCTGTGCCAGCTACTTGGAAGAAAATTAACTCCAGCCCAGACAAAACCAGGACACACATGTATGTTACTTGGACTAGAAGCAAAAGTAAATTAATCTTTTAGGACACAAGTTTGTTTCAGAGCTTTAGTTTGCAACTGAAGTCTCCTGTGCAATTCACTGAGTGATGTGCCTGTCTCATTTATAAATACAGTGAGGAATCATGGTCTTCACCTGGAAATACATCTCTGTTCTGTAGGTCTATGTTACCCAAAGCTTAAAAATTAAAGCCACCACAAGAAAGATCTGGAGCTCAGGATGGTCTGGAAGAAGTCAGAAATTACCACTGAGCTTAAGAGTAAGGCTGTAAGAAAAAGAGAAAATGTCTCTCAAAATGCAGTTAGGAATGTTGATTTGTGCTTTCTCTTACGGGGGCATCCTCTTTGTGATATGGGAGAGGGAGAAGTAAATTTGCTGGAGTTAGAAACTTTTCTGGAAAGAGTAGTTTGGTGAGTTACTAGCTGCATTTGGATGGAAGGTATTTCTGGTAGAGCCTTTCAAACCTGCTGGACCTATGTTCTCTCAACAAGTTCTGGTTTGGACTTCAAGATAGTGTGTAGTCTCCTGGGAGCTACTGCTTTGACTGGATTGCTTCACTGTTAGCATTTGCACTCAAATGCACATCAGATGAAACTTTCAGGCAATTAAACCTTCTACATGCCCTCCTTCAATAAGTTTGCTTCTGGAGAGCAGGACCAGGAAGTCCTGGCTGTGGCCAGCCAGCCTGTAGGAGTGCTTTCTCTGTGTCTGAGTAAGTTGCATGGTGAGACTGTTTTCTAGCAAATTCTTCCATTACATTACAGAAAGTTATGGTGAATGGCAGCTGTAACTATATTTGGTATAATTAAGTAACTTTTGATAAGATTGCACATCTACTCCAAGGTGAAAGAATTTGTCAAGAATAACATAGAGAGGGGAAAAAGTAATTCCTACTTCTTTTCCCTTCAGATTAGATGATTTTCGTCTTCCCCTTACCTGCAGTCAGAATGAAAATAAAGTAGGAAGGATTGAAACTGCAAATATTAATTTATTGACATGAATATATTCACTCATGCATCTAGAACTTAAAATTTACCTTGGGGTTCTTGCTTTCAATCAATTCTTACTTCTTTCTCTTGATACAGACGTGTAGGAGAGTCTGACTACAGTGATGGAGAGGAGGATTTTTACTACACAGAAATCAGGCTCAACACGGACTCAGTAGCTGATGGCTTAAGCAGTCTTTCCCCAGTCTCTCCATCTTTAGCATCTCCTCCTTCCTTTCCCACCCAAGATGCAATCCGTCCTGAAACTTCCTGTGCCAAAACCGAGACTAAATTGATGACACCTCTGAGCCGCTCAGCTCCTACCAACCTCTACCTCGTACACACGGACCATGCTTATCAGGTAACACCAGTGGTATGAGCTCCAGTAATTACACTAATGTCACTAATGTGTAAAGAAATGTCACATCATAATGCTTGGGGTTTAATGGGCTGAAAGGTTTTCAGAGCAGTCAAAAGCATTTTTTAAAAATTTAAACTGAGATGTATTCTTCTGAGCTCATTTTTAATTTTGTTTATGTGCCTGCCACAGCTGGTGGATTTTGGGGTGCTATTTATCCAGACACACATAGGTACATACTTCAGGTTGAGAAGAGTTGATCTGTCAACACTGTCTACTTCAGTTCAATTTTCACTGACCGTAAGGAGAACCCAAGGTGACATGCTCAGATGGGGTTTCCTGCATTGAAAAATCTCCCATCCAGTCAGCCAGATCCCTCCCAGAGTCTTCATTTCAGCTCTGTTTTTACTGAACATGTACAAGTTCTGCTTGAAGTGTCAAGTACCCAAAGGATGCCAGGAACAATTATTTTCCTCTTTTTGTACAGTGTGAGATGTCAGGTTGCAGTTGTGAAGTAGAGCAGGAGGAATGAAAAAGCAAATATGGTACCTTCCTACTTTTGGAGGTGATGCTTTTCAAATGGCAAAAACTGCTGTCCTAAAACGTTCCAGCTAAGTTTTGACAGAAAGCATTAATTATAAAACTGCACTAAAACTTGACATGTTTTGGTCTGGATACCATAAGAGAAAAGAGGAATAGAGGCTTTGAAGTAGTGTGGTCCATGACCTGCATGTGCACTGGAGAAGTGAACTCTGTTAAATTTATCAGATGCAATAACTATGATACATAGCATTGTGCAGATAAAACTTTTGTGGTGTGTTTGGAGCATACCTACTAAAAGGTCAGAGGGAGCTCTAGAGAACTCACAGGCTTGTTTTAGACTTTCATGCATGTTGAAAAGCATGGGTGGAAGCTTGGTATTGCAGGTGGAAGCTGCATCAGGTAGCATGCCAACCTGGGGACTGATAAAACCAGCTAGAAAGACTTACTTCTGAGTGTAGCTTAAGCCCTGCCTCAGAGAGTGAGGCAACCCGTCTAGGCTGATGACAAGTTTTTCTTCATTTGGGATTTGCAGTCATGACAATCTGCCCTGCCGTTTGGAGACCCACTCAACCCTTTTTTACAAGCAACCTCTGAGTAAAGCACTTGCCTAAGGAAATCCTACTTCAAGTGTTTCAAGTCCTTGAATTGGATTTGAATTGATGTATTCCATGACACAAGACTACAAGTGCCTAAGGCCCATGGGCTTTTCAGGTTTCTCTGGATGCAATGCTTAATTTCATCAGTGAGGAGTGACACAGTCCACACTCTTCACAGCTTGCTAATTGGAAGGAGGAGGCAGGGTCCCTGCTCAGGCATTCTGGCTGTCCTGGCAAAGGAAGCACCTTCTGTAGAGAGGGTCAGTGGCATCCTCTGCCAAGATCCCTTCAGCCCTGAAAGAAAGACCAGGAGGCAGGGTGCAGATTCAGATCTCACCAGCCAGAGTAGAAAGTGGAGATTACTTCATTGGGAGCAGCTCAAGGAACTTGGATAAGGGAGGCTGAATATTGTTCATCACAGGATTCCTGTTAAAAAAAAGGGGGGGAAAAGATACAGAACCCAAAGCTCGGTTGCAAGAATCATAAAGAGATCTGTTAATTGCCATTTTCTCTATGACTGGAAAACATGAAATAGACTACTTGTAGTGAGAAACATATGAGGAAAGTGAGGAAAGTCCTGATGCTCTTCCCTGACCCAGTCTTATGGATGAGGAATGATTTAGAAGAATAATTGAAGAAATTCTGAAAAGTACAGCAGTTGAGGCAAACTGCATGGGGGGCACCCCAGAGATAGATGATGCTAGAACAACATAGGAAGCAAAAGAACAAATCCCTCTGGATTCAAGGAGAGCATTTGATCTTAAAACATATAGGCAGTATTTGTTAAGCAAGAGATTAAATTTAGTGTAGGAGAAGGAGCTGGAAAGTCACAGAGAACAGCAGTGAGGTATTTTGAAAGGGCCTTTGAATGTCATTAGTGGAGTTAAATAAAAAGCTGTTCTTGGCCCTAATCTCACTTTCATTAAATCATTTTGGTAATACACAAATACTATAACAAATGTCACTGATAACAAACTTGGGAGACATCAGCAGTAAGGGAGTTACAGATCAGGCTTACGTGACTGGGTGATCTTAAGAATAATAGGTTTTGGATGCAGTTTAATGTTAGGACATGCAAAGTCCTGCATCTAAAGAACTAATGAGATTTTTTTTGCTATAAACTAGGGTAGTTAGAAAATTATGTAAGAAGGGAATCTATGTTAATTAATCAAGCACAGAATGACTGAGCCAACAACAACAGAGCTGTGAGGGGGGGGAAAAAATAGTGGTCATCTCTCTTGGATAAGAAATACCTAGGAGAGACAGGGGGGTTTAATGCCATTATACAAGACCCCCATATAACTTCAGCTGAAATCCTGAGTTAGAGTCCTGGTCAGCCAAATTCAGTGTGATGGGCTCCAACCAGAAGAAGTAGAAAGAGTGCAGAGGGGACATGGGCAACCTCTCCAGCCCTAGAACTGATACCTCAGGCAAAGCAAGGGATGAGAAGAGGATGGAATTGCTGCCTGGGAAGAAAGTGAAGAGCCAAGCATGAGTGGGGAAGAGGATGACCCGGGCTATTTCAGATATAAGGGTAATGTTGGCACAAATAAATAAATACATACAAATTATTCATTAATATATTTTGATTGGCAATTAGATAGAGGTCTCCAAGAAAACTGATATTGGGGCAGAGAAATTCTTCAGTTGGTTGTAATGTTATAGTTGCTTACTTTATGGAAGAGGTTGACTAAAACGTTAGCCTAAAAAAGCTTGATGAGCAAAGATGCATATCTGAGAAACAAGTGAACAAGGTGATTGACTATGTAAGTCTGGTGATGTTTCAGGTAGATATTTAGGCACTGAGAAGAAAGAATTGAGCACTATGGCATTTTAAGCAACTCCAATTTGCAGTTTTAAGCTTCATGTTCCTTTACAAAACTATGGCCTGTACCTGTTAAATTTAACTACAGTGGAACTACAGGTGGGCTCCTTCAGCACCTAGGATTTCCCTTCCACAAACATTGCTTAAATGTGTGTATTGTGTTATTGTCACATACAGTCAACTGAAAGGCAGAAGTGGAAACTCATTTTAGCAAATTCTTTGTAAGTTTAAATCAAGGAAGTTGGTTTTTTTTTGTGGTGACAGCTTGAAATTCAAGGGTCAAAGTGAGCCTTTGTTCATGCTGGCTGCTCCTGCTCCTGCTAGTCAGGGTAGCTACACACCTATGAATTTCATGATTCTGAAAATTAAATGGGATTCAAAAAGAGGCAGGGAAGAATTCATGGAAACTCATAACCCAGTGAAAAAAACAAAGGAAAGGCACAAAATGAAAAATGCTCAACAGTCTAAGCTCAGTTATCACACTTGCACCCCTGGGGCAGCACTGGATATTACAGCCTGAATGGGAGGAACATAGGAGTTCAAGGAGCCAAGGAGTCCTTCAAATACTTGCTTTAGTTTAGTATTTCAAGAACTGTGTTTTGAATCCAAGGGATGATTTACAGTTCCTTGTTTTTAATAGGAAAAACTGTTTTAACTGGGATGACTCTTAACATTTGTCTGATAAATGAGAAATGGCCAACAGTTACTGGTAATCATTTCTATCCAAGAAGCCTTGCTATCCACACTAAAACTGTGTAAAACAACTGCCATGAGTTTAAGTGTGGCCTTGTTTATCCCTGTGGAACAGCTGATTGGTAGCTTTTGCTTCTTGCTGGCATTATTTCAAAAGTTACTTGTATGTGACGTTTGATTTTGTCTGGATTTTTAGCAGATCTAGTCTCATTAGGGTTTTCTATGGATTCTTTTGAGAGCAATCATCTTTCCCTAAACAAGGTTTAGGAGCAGTGCTATATATATAACTCTGTCCCTTACATGATTATCGCTCTCACAAGGGTAAAATGCTTGTCACCGTAGAGTTTTTTTATACCTTGGAAAATCTCTCACAGATTTACCGTTTCAAGGTATGAAAGTCCTTTGAAATGCTTTGGAAGAGGAATGGTTCTTCTTGCTGGAATAATACTTCCTTTTCACACAGGCCACTCCTCCGGTGAACATTCCAGGGTCAGCAAAATTCACTCCCAATGGCAGTAGCTTTAGCATCTCTTGGCAGTCGCCTCCAGTTACCTTCACCGGCATTCCAGTAAGTGCTCATCAAAAAAGGAAAGAAGGGGATAAAAAAGGCTTTTTAGATCTTTTTGCTTTGTTTCACAATGTGTAATTATGGAAGTAAATAATGTGTAATTATGGAAGTAAATGTGACATAACAGATACCAAAAAGAAACAATTTAAACATGTGCCTGAGTTTGCCAGCATGGCTGTTTTTAACACCTTTGTAACTCTCTTTATCAGTGCAGTTAGGTTATTTTTGCATCAGCCTCTACAAGCAGCCAATTGTATCTATAGTATATATAGTATATATTTTTTAAACTATATGCTTACAAAAGAACATTCTGGTAGGTGCAGAGCCTGTCACTATGTGCTTCTTTTTTGTGCCACTAAGAGATTTCTTAAAAAACTAGATGCATCAGCCTGGTGATGGTTATGCTAACAGGCCAGTTGGATGCAGGCAGTGGGGCTGTTACTTAAATGAACATGGAGGATGAAGCATTTTTGAAAGGCAGCTGAAAGAAACAATAAAATGAAATGCAAAGTCCCATTTTAGGAGGCTACAAGTGTTCAGCCTCTGCTCATAGCTGGTAAATCTTGTTTTACACAGCAAATGTGTTCAGTATCTATTGCATTTTGTTATTAATACATATTGCAGTTTGACAGCTTTTTAATGAGGATGTATTAGATGGAAATTCAACATGGTCCCTTTCTTCAAAAAAGCTGGTGTACAAGGCCTAATTCTATGAACAATTGATGCTAAAATCCTAAGGCATGAACAGGACTGCAGAGATGTGATATTTGCTTAAACACAGAATTGCAGTGATTCTAAACATACCACAGTGTACGTGTGGTACTGTAGGGGGAATGATAAACCTTTATGAAGAGTTGCAAGGGGATTCATCTTGCAGTGTCTGGTGTGGGGACTGCTGGAAGTAAATGCAAATCACTGTTTATGAGTAATGGGAAATCTCTCTGATGAATATAAATAAATATTAATGAAAAGTATCCTCATTTTATTGGAAAGCACTGTTTTCGTAATAAATTGATATTCTCTAATCATAAACCTTTTTGATATAATAACATCTCATTTAATATTACACTTTATGAATTTATGAATTTTTAAAGTGTGTTATGTAAGGCACATTGCTCATCCAAAGAACCATATAGCTTTTTTTTCTCCTGACAGTGAATATTAGACAAGGCGATAAGAGATACTGTTTCCCTCCCTTCTCTCACCAAGTGAATCTCCAAAGCTTCTTACTGTCAACCTTTGGCAAATCTTGGAGATTTTCTGCAGAGGCTGTGGCATCCTGCAGAGCTGATAAAAATGAAAGTGACTGAATCAATTACACTGCACTCTGCCAATGAATATTTATTAAATTCCATCAAGGAACAACTAACAGTGAAAGACATCATGCTGGCAGCAATTTCAACAAGAGTGCCTTGACAGAGTGTGCTATCCGCAAAGTTCCCTGAGAATTTGATTTCCCAACAATGAGGCTGATACGGAGTAATTATGAAACTGGCTCCTTTTGTGGAGTAGCAGAAACTGGTGCCAGGAGTGTTGGGAATCTAAAAATGCAATTAGTCACATTGTAAATCAGACATTTAAGAGGACAGGATTAGACACGTATGTGTGGAGTTTACTTGTTCCGGCAACAATGCTGATCTGTGGCTGTAGAGTGGAGAGTTCTCAATAGAATTTAAGAAATGCTAAATCACTTTCTGAGAATTTGATGGAGATGGCAATGATTTAAGTACAATTTGAAAGTAATCCCAGTACAAAAGCCTGGGGAAGCAGTGATGCAGAATTATAAACTGCTCAGGGAACCATGTGAATTGCCATTATAGCTCTAACAACATTTATTAGGCTGTTTGACAAAGAAAAAATAATAATAAGAAAAAAATCTTCCAGGTTTGCACACTTTGTCATCAGTGTGGTCATTTATGAATTACAAAGGCTTGCCTGCAGTGAAAAATTATATGCAGTGAGGATGCAAATGCAAATTTATGTTAAATACCTGCATGTTAAATTAAAGTTTTATTTCTGTTTCAAAGTAAATTAGATATTGCTTTACAAAATCAGGGGTCTGGCAATTCCCACCCTGACATTGAGTGTATGTACGTCACCTACATTCAGACTTTCTGCTTCTCTAATGGGGTTTGTTTAAGGCCAGACTGTGTGACAGAGCCAGCATAACAAACTCATGCAATTGTGGCATACATGGTCCCTGAGATGCGACACAAATCTATGGCATCCAAGGGAACCTCAGGGAGTAAGTCCAAACCATTACTTTTTGCCTGACCCTTTTATTTAAACAAGCAGTTTTCTAAAATGGCCTTGGAATACTTCTCTGGCCTGGACAAACCACTGAGCAGGAAAAGATTAAGTACAGATTTGAAAAAGTGCATAGATCTACACATTTTCAATACAGTCTCCTTTCACATTTATTTTTTGATATATTGTAGTGTTTCCTCCTTTCATTCCTGTAGACAGTGAATTTCAATGACTGAGCATTTCCTGCTTTCTGTCCTGGGAACTGGGGTGTTCAAACACCATGGGTCACATTAAATCCTTTTTTCAGAAAGTCTTTAGCAGAGGCGCAGTGAAAGGCCTTTGCGAATATGGGTGTACTTATCAGTAAGTAACTGAGCACCTCAAAACAACCCATACGTGCTGCTGGATCGGTTGGGCTCAGTATGTGGCTGCTCTAGGCTCAGGAGTAATCACAACATCAGAACACAAGCATTTATTTAGATGTCTTGTAGTCATAAGGGATTAGTGGCCAAGGTCACTTGGTCTGTTCATCCTGGAGAAGACTGAGGGGAGACTTCATTGCAATCTGCAACTTCTTTGTTAGGGAAAGAGAAGGGGCAGGTACTGATCTCTGCTCGGTGGTGACCAGGGACAGGGCCCGAGGGAATGGCCTGAACCTGTGTCAGAGGAGGTTTGGTTTGGATATTAGAAAAAGGTTCTTCCCCCAGAGGGTGGTTGGGCACTGAACGGGCTTCCCAGGGAAGTGGTCACAGCACCCAGCCTGGCAGAGTTCAAGAAGTGTTTGGACAATGCTCTCAGGCACATGGTGTGACTCTTGCGGGTGTTCTGTGTAGGGCCAGGAGTTGGACTCCATCCTTGTGGGTCCCTTCCAATCAGGTTATTCTGTGGTTCTGTAATTAGGGGAACCTCCAAAGCCCTTTGTGCTCTGAATCATGCACAGGTTAGATTCCAAGGCAGATGGAAAATACTCTTTTTCGTGCCATTTTTCCAAGATAACTTTGCAGGTGAAAGGTTGTACACTGGAACCGTTATAAGCCATTGTGAACTGTTGTTCTCTGCATGAAGCAGAAAGGACAGACTGATTGTTCTACCAATTGAGGTTGAATTAGGAGAGTAAATCAGCCACACCCTAGGGATGCATGAGGAGAGTGAATTAAATGATGCAAATGGGATGAGCCATGGTGAAGTCCATATGTCTTGGTACTGGAGGACTTAACATAATGACCATGTACTTCCACTTTTATGTAATGTAGGGTAAAAGTCTTCCTGAACGTCAGTATGATCTCCACCGTCTGATACTGACTTATATCTGCCTGATCATAAGACCCAAAAAGGTTGAAGAGACAAGATCTTTGATAATCTGATGTTTACAGATAACAAATCTTCTCTCTAACCACAGTTTTCCCCCAGGAGTTGTAACTGGAAACTCCAGATCCTTGCTTCAAACAAACATTGTTATTTTACTGTGCATTAGACAACGCTTCAGATATGGAAGGCTCCAAGGGCATAGATTGCCTTCTCAGGGCTTGCTCTTAATCTGCTCTTAGTGTTCCCTACAGAGGGGAGCTGACTGCTATTGTTTAGACCTGCTGCAAAGCCTATCAAAATACACTGAAGCTCAGCTTCAGTGCTGTGTAAGCTGCCTTGGTGTGCCAGTGTGTGGGACCATGGTGCAGAGACCCTCTCAGGAGAATGTGAGGGAGGACTCTGCACGCTACAATTACTGCTCCAGCCTGATCTCTATTTGGAAGTAAGCAAGATAATTGCATATAACATAGGAGGCCATTCAAGTACTCTTCTGTTCAATGACAAGCAGATAATATATGGAGTGTCAGTTACTAGGGGTAGACATATAATAATTTCTGGGTTTTAAAATGTTTCTGAACCCTAGCACAGTGACTGGAAATCTCTGGTTTCTGGTAATGACTGGGAAACTGTACAGTGTCTGGTGAATGCCAAATAGTACAAAAGTGCTATTGCTTTGCATTTTATCTTCAGTGTTTGAATCATTCTTAGGTAAAACAAGGAAAGTGATTGATAAAAATTTGGAAAAAAAGTAGCAGAGAATAAGCCGCCCTTAGTACTCTGGAGGGATGGAACAAAAGGAGATAGGGTGGTCTTTGGATGTACAAAATATGGTGAGCTGGCAGAGAGAAGAAAATTCTTCCAAGTTTTCCAGGTAGATTTTGTATATCAGTAATGGTCTAAGTTTGCTCAGAGTGTGAGCCATGTATGCAGTTAAATCAAAAATTTCTCTTGTTACTAGCTAAGAGTAAAAGTTGAAAGAGTGTCTGCACTCAATTACAAGCATTAGTTTTTTGCTACTATGGAGTAGCTTTAAAATAGACTTTGTATCAAAAATCAAAGCACATACAGTAATTCTTTTCAAGTGAGGTCAGTCAGTTCCCTGTCTTCCAGATATTGTAAAACTTCAAAAGGGCAGGAGGGAAAAGTCATAGCAGTGCAGAGAACTATGACCATATCTGCAGTTCCTGGCAGCAGGAGGCTGACTGTGCACTAGATGCCCAAATGAAGCTTGCTACATTCAATATGCAACAGAAAAATGAGCATTCAGAATTTTTTTCTGGTATTTTAGATGTAAAGAGGTCATGGCCTTCACATGGGAGCAAAATAAGACCATGGTAAAATAATTTCGGTATTATTCAAGGCCAAGCTTTATGTCATGTGGTCTCTTGAATGATGTTGCCAAGCCCCGTGCTCATGTAGGAGACTTCTGTGGAAAGTCCCAGAGGACCAAACTACACCCTTCCCTTGGAAGCATTCACAAAGAGGACACCTGCTGAGAAGGTTTACTGTGCAGAGTAGGGACAGGATCTTGTTAGCAACTTTGATCACAAGGGCTGCATTGCACTCCCTGCCTGTTAAACCTTGAGGGACCCCATTGTAAGTGCTCTTCAGCAAACCTTCTCCAAGGGTGTCTCTCCACAAATGACAGAGTGCCAAATGACACACAGGAGCAACAAGTGAAATCCCTTTATTTTGTAGGAGATTATTGGTATTGATCTCAGCAGAGTTTATTTTTTCCAGTGATTTTCTTTACTTGGAGAAGGTTTTCCTAAGAGCTATTCAGAGTTTTTAAATAAGAATGAATGTGTTTCTTGTCTTCTACAAAACCTACAGTGATGGTGATCTGTGTTTTGGGTTATTCTCAGAGGATGACAGGAAATACAGGGAAACAAAGAGAAGCTAATGCAATGTACCTAATGCTAAATAGACTTGTAGCTTAATTACATTTGTATGTTATATAGTCATCTATCCTGGGTATCCTTGCCACCATGCAGCATAATTTGCATTTTCTGGAAAAAGTATTTATACTGCATTCATATGTGTATGTTCTTTGTAAGCAGCATTTTTGTCTGTATTGACAGGTCTCACCAACCCATAATCGTCCTGCAGGGAGTGGAGAGCAGAAACAGTCCCACACAGTTCTTGCATCACCGCCTAGAGTAGCATTTGGCTTGAGGTACGGGACCATTACCTCCTGCTGACACTACAGCCTCACAACCTGGAGGGCATTCAGTAAATAAGTTGTCAGTGGCCAGAGAAACAGAAAAAGCCCACCACCAGCCCTGATTGCACTTGTCAGGCAGGTTCTTGCTAGAGTTCTTCAAAGTAAGCGTTCAGAACCTATTTTTCTTTTCACTACCATCAAAGGTAAAGTTCAGCTGCACTGTCTGACTGCGCTTTTCCCTGAAAGGCTGGACTGTCTTATGTGTTTATCACCATTCAGTTAGGATGGTATTTGGCTTTGACTGAACTATAAGAAACCCTGTCTTACAATAAATTAGATCAAGACAAAGTTTTTTATGCCTTGTCTTCCTAGACATAAGCTGCATTCATTACCGTTATATCTAACTGATACTTGACCAGAATATACTTTTTAAAGTGTTAAAAAAGTTGGGTTAAAAAATAAGACTAATGCTAAATTTCTTAAAGAAACCCCTTGTTTCTCGTAGTCCTAATGTCCTATTTCTATAGTCTCCATAGTACTTTTAGGGTACAGTCACCTGACTGTACCCTAAAATGAGACAAAAAGGAGATTTCATGCTTTAGATTTTCTTCATGACCTCAGATTATTGCATATGCTACTAACCAAACTTGGGATCTTCTCAATTTATGGATTGTGCCCATGAATTAATGTTCAGTAATCAGAAAATGTGTGGGTATGCAAGAGAGTGATCCCATGTGTGCCATGCAACACGCAAAACAGGTATTAAACAGTTCTGTTGGTCGTTACTTTATTTACAGATGCCAGAACAGATGGCATTACAGTAGTGAACACTGGATTGCTTGGTGAAGCATTGCTCCTCAGGTTTACTGTCTTGCTGTGTGTTGAATAAAAAAAATCCATTCTAACAATTAGTTGGATCATTTTCTAAACTTGTGATCTTTTGAGAGTGGTTGTAGGATAGAAAACAGGTCACTGGTTGTAGCTTTAGAAGCAGGTGCTGCCCACCTTGCTGGCTTTAAGGACCACAGAGAAGGTGCATACAAGAATGTGCTGCAAGTGAGAGCAAGGGTTAAAACTTCCCACTCTGTTGTTTTTCAGTCAGTGAGCTCAGAGCAAACCTTGCAGGAAGGACCAGCAAGGTTAGGAGCTGGTAGCTTTTCTCTGCTTTGGCATAGGTGATACCTGCTGATGGTCAGGGTCTGCTGCTCTGAGCTATTCCAAGTATTTTTACCACAGCTCTGCAGCACTTTAGCCTGACATGGCCTAGCCTGTATTGTGGAACAGCTGGGACTGCCCATTACAGCTTTGCACTTAATGTGGCTGAAGTATAATTTACTAAGTCCAGGTTTAGTTTCTGGCTAAAGCCAGGGCTCTGTGTTCCTGGGATCATCCCAGAAGCAGAGGAGCAGGCTCAGCAGCTGCTGGAGAAGCTGTGGAAGCCAGGAAAGGAGAAGGCCTAGTCCCTGACAGTGATGGAGTCACGGCCATACATGTGTCTGTCATTTCATCAGCTCCCAGCTAGAATGAAAACAGCCCAAATTCCATGAGAGGCTGTGGGTTGTCTGCCTCCTGCACTCCATTGAGTTTGTGGTCCTGGTCTTAGGGTGAAAAGCCAAACTACTAAAGCATCTCGTTAACCAGCTTCCCTTTCTCTCTGACAGGAAGCCTAGAGGGGAGGGGAAAAAGTGTCGGA
Source organism: Hylia prasina (assembly GCA_013397195.1). Classification (NCBI taxonomy): domain Eukaryota; kingdom Metazoa; phylum Chordata; class Aves; order Passeriformes; family Sylviidae; genus Hylia; species Hylia prasina. The sequence goes on along the minus strand of VYXD01011351.1, from coordinate 346,047 downwards.
AGGTCTATGGGATGGAGAACAGAGATATGTGGTGCACTGCCTGCCGATGGAAGAAGGCCTGCCAAAGGTTCATCGACTAATGATTGAAATTATGCAGAGGATTTGGGGAGGGGGAGGACAGCAGCAGAAGCAGATTGCTGCAGCTGCACTGTATCACTTCCCATTTTCCCCTCCAGTGATTGGTGTTGGGAGTTTTGGTTTTTTGGGGTGGTTTTTTTTGGTGGGTTTTTTGTTTGTTTTTTTTTAAGAGCTTTGTATTTCAAAATGAAGCACTTGTAGCCAAGGAGAAGCACTAATTAAAACCTGTGTGGAGCAATAGAGCAAAAAAAGAAAACAAAACCAAGACCACACAACAAAATCTGTCTCAGTAAGTGTGGAAACCAGAGCAGCTATTAGTGTTCTTCTGTAAAAGAAAGGAAAAAGTTAATTATTTTGCTAATTCTGTGAGCTGCTTGCTCCCTAGGATCATTTTTAACCATTTCAGTCTTTCTGCTGTGAACGTCTGTATTTGCTAAACTGAACAATTTTTCTTTTCCTGAAACGAAGATCCTTTTTTGAAAGCTTTCTAATAAACACTTCAGAGTCATATAAGCTACAGTTTTCTCAACAAAAGCTGTACTAAGACTGGAAACTGCTAAATAATTCTCCTAATACAAATGATCGTGATTATATTTTTGAAAAGGGCATGTGGGGAAGAGTTGGGATTTTCATTTGTTTGTTTATAGGAGAAAAGCAAAGCTGATTTTGCAAGAAGGACAAGCAACACTCCTGGAAGATTTTTAAAAGAGGCACAGACCAGTGGAGTGGAACAAAGTAATTTAAGTACCAAATTGGATTTTGATCCTCTAGAGGAAGAAAAGCAGCAATGGCAAGTCACCAGCAGATACTGTCACGAGAAGTCTGAGGGAAGAAATACAGTAATGCTTGATTGAAACCCACAAGAATATAAAGGGGTTCCAGTAGCTTTTCTTATTACTCTCCGCTTTCTGAGGGGGGATGAACAGTTGGACCAGCACAGCTGTAGCTGCAGGAGGCCTGTGAAGAACTGGTAAATGCAGCCACTAGGATTATAGGTAATACCTAATTCAGGGACACGATCCAGCCCAGCAGTTCTGCTTTTGCTTCCTTTTCTCTTATTTCAGAGGTTGCTGTTAAGATAATGGTTCATTCAGCTTTTAAAGCTATGAAGATTTATTTGATGCAAAAAATCAGTAAAAGAAAATAGCCTCTTTCCACAACATCACCTCAGAAAAAGAAGTACAGCAGCCAAGGAGCAACATATTTGTGGCAAAAGACCATTTCTTAACTCATTTTGATACATAAATTAACGAGTTTCTCTGTTTGCAGTACTTGGATTGATTTGGGTATTTCAGTTTCTCTGTCCCTTAGGAGGTGTACACTGGTATGCGGCAACCTGGTGTTCTGTGTCCACTTGTATAAAATTACTGTTAATTAATGATTATTTCAATGCAAAAATAAAGGAAGGATTTACTAGGAAGTGAATGTATATGACGAAATAATACTTGCCTGTTAAGGAAAACCAGACACCTTAAAAAAATCAAAGACACAGAAGCAAAACTTTGCCTATTAATAGAGGCACGAAGGGCCACAAATGCCTGGGTTATTTTTTTCATAACATTGGAACCAACTGAAATTAGACCAAATCTTTTTCTACTTTTTTTTTTTTCCCTACTTTTTTTTTTTTTTTTAATTGTTTAAGCCGGCTCATTCTCATAAGAGGACTTGTAAGTATCTAAACAACTTTCTAAAATCTGATCCAAAGTTCACTTGATAGCTTTATTAAGTGTGCAGTGCTGCTTGTGTCTATGTAAAAGCACAAAATAACAGCGCATTTGTTTGGAATATACACTGTGGATTCCATAGGGTAGCAGTGAAAAGAAAAATCCATAATAAGAGCTGCTGAAGGTTAACATCTGATTTTCTGTGAACGAGCTAATTGGGCAATCAGGTGCCTAATTTGAGCTGCTATTTCTGCAGTTATTTACAAATTGTGTAATTTACATGCACAAGTGGCAAGATACGCTTGCATGCATGCAATTACTTGATTTTTTACTCAGTTGTGTTCTCTAAAGTCACAAAAAAAAAAAGAAAAACAGACTCTGAAATCCAGTAAGACCCTGAGATATATACATATATGAGTGTGCATGAGTATTTTTGTATGTATGTGTGTATATACATGTAAAACTATATATATTATATCGTTTTATATGTGTATATAAAATCTGAAATTAACAGGAAAGAGAAGGACTGTTTTCTTTACAAACAGAAAAAAAGACACTAAGGGTCATTGGATATACACAGACACTGTATTATCTTCTTTCCTCTTAGTAGAATATGGGTTTTCTTTACATGTTGTATTTTTTCAATTTCTGCAGTAAAATACCTCATAGTAATTCATAGACATTTCATCTTCAAACACTGGGCTTGCTGATGGTGTACCTACTTGGATAGAACTTAAAAATTTGGGGACTTTCCCAAGATATTTGTGCCAATTTGTTCCCCGCCTCCCATTTTAAAAGCACTCCAAGACTATAAAGCATTCCATAATTCAACTGTTGTTGGACTAACAGTATTTGCCTATATATTTGTTGTTCACCTCCTTATTGCTTTGGAGGATTTTTTTGAAAATAATGTATCTGATTGTGTCTTGTTTCTATAATGTCATGGCATTGTGAGCACCTTTCCCGAGGGCACTTTACTAATTATTGTAATAAGATTATTCTTTATAAATTTCTGCACAGAAGAATGGTTTTGTTGCCAGGCCAGATTGCCCTCTGGTACAAATTGGATATGGATTATGTAAAGGACTAAAGCCACAAACCATCAAAACTGGAGAGAAAGTTGGTGTTAACAAGGCAGAGAACAGAAGGCATTGATAAATCCTGCCAGGACAAAGCTAAATTAGCAGTATTTTTACACAACCTTTATCAGCAGTTTATATTTAATCAGATTTGGATCTTATGGTTGTGATTCATAAGTATAAGGTTCTGATTCATAAGAATCTTATCCTGATTCATAAGTAGGCACTTGTCGAGGTACGGTGTCTGAACCAAGGCTGGCGACAGCGCGACAGCCCGGCCACGCGCGGAGCGCTCTGCAGTCACTTTGTGCTTTGAACTCCAGTTTACTCACGTTGCACGAGCAGTTCAGCGCCTGCCAAGATCCCCTTCGTGATCCTCACACAGCCAGCAAGAACAGAAATGTCAGCTAAGCCTTCCTTCTGCTGGCAGAACTGATCATAATCTGAAGTAATCGCTTCTGGGTTTCAGTCTCTTGCTTCTGTGTTGCTTCGGGCTGTGTCACTGTCCTCCTGTCACCTGATTTAGCTCACACTTCTGCACTGACCAGTCCAAACAGTCACATTTCTTTGTTCTCCTTAGAAAGAGCAAGCCTGAGTGCTGTGGCCATTTATTGTCATCACTACATGCCAGTACCAGTTTTCGGTTTCTCTGTGGGGCGTAGGTAGGTCGTTGTCTCTGGCCCCCCAGAGAAGTCAGAAAGAATGTCTTGAACACGTCATGCAGTGTCTGTGTGCTACAGGGATTTGGACATGGGTTCATTTATGTCAAGAGCCAGAATGTAATATAAAAATGTAAGGATCTGATTTATTGTTAATAGTATTGATGTTGGTAGCAGAAATTGCCAACATCAGTATCGGAGTGGAAATCAATCATACTGATCGCAAATATTTTTCTTTAGGAGTTTCCTTGTTAGAGCAAAGCTATTTCCTAATTCCCCATTCACCCCATCCCCCAAAAGATCTGGAAAATGAGATAATTTTTGAAGTGGGATATTTTAATGGCAATTTTTAATATTGACTGTGCTCCAGCTGCTCCTCTATGAAGCTATTGAACATTAAAACTCAGATCATCTTAGTCATAAAATGGTTTCCACACAAAACAATGTGCCTGATTCTCTAGTGCCTTGCACAAACACAACAGGATATATAAGATGCAAAGTGAGTAAAACTTGTTCTGTTCCAATTTGCAAGTTTACACTTTTAACCAATACCAGTCATCACCTAGCATGTACCTGTTGGCAGGTCAGCCCTGCTTGTGTGAATAAGCTGAGCAGAATGCCTGTCTGTTGGATTACTTGTCCCAAATCCTTAGCCTGGTATGAATGTTAGCTGATTATCTACAAGTTCCTTGCAATCATTGGCTGTCACCAGTGTCACCATCTTTATTCCTTCTCCGTTTTATTTTTCACAATAATGACTAGATAGGCAGCACAACAGGAGGGGAAGCTTTACCCAAAAGCTCTTGTAGAACCTGCATGATAGATTCCAGCACCATGCAATGTCCCAGATGTTCTTGGCACCAACTTCATTTTGTCATTCATTCTGATCCAGTACATTGGGATGGTTTTATATTGCTTGCTGTGGCCTGGGACCAGCTAAATGGACCCTGGTGAGAATCCAGGACAAACGTTTCAAGTGTCACACTACAAGGTGATTTCCTTCTTCTACTGCCTGTAAATGTGTTGGAACATGATCTTGGAAGCAGGACATGGAATTAGAGGCTTGCTAGCCATTTGCAGACATGCTGGAGGTTGCCAGTGAGACTTCCTTCTCTTGGTTCAAAGTTAGAGGCATCTGCTGGAGAAAATTGTGCTGCACCTTTTCTTAGAAGTATTTTGATACAGAAACATTTGTAAAGCCTCATCTTGATCTTACATTTATATTCAATCTTCCTGTGAGGTGGTAGCACTGGAACTGAATGCATTATGGAGTTTGGGCTTCAATCTGCATTTGTCAGGTTTTTCTAGTAGATGACCAGGCAGGTGTAAGGTATCATAGTGTAGATTTCATTCTAATACAAGTTCAGCAGAGTTTTATGGCACCTTTGGAAAATACATAGAAGAAAGTCATGGGCAGAAATCAAGCTGAGCATTTAAATACATTCTCTATCTGCTAGATGGGAGCAGCTTTTCTTTGCATCCATATGGAGCTGGAAAATCCTCAAGATTGCAAAACAGCCAGTTGAGAGTGCTCACTTGAACTGCTCTTTCCATCTTGAACTACAGTGCTTTGACACTGATCACTCAGTTCTAATGCAAATGCAGGATTTAAGGAGGTGTGTGTCTCCACTTGCAACTTTTTGAGCTTATTCCTCAGTGCAGAAAGCACTCATCCTGTTCTTTGTGCTTCACGACATTTGTCACAGCAATGCAGAAAGACCCTGGGAACAGAAATCATCCTGTTTCTGATAGCACCACCCAGAAGAAAGTACAGGTTGCTCTGGTGTTTGGTCACACTCACAGCAAGAATTTGTTCACCTGATGAAATAGAATAGATAAATTTAGTAACAAGCTGGTGTTCTGCTGGTTTTTGACACATCTTAACACCTAGAATGTTTCTCCTTCTGTATTTGATCTGAATGTGAGATCTCTCATATACCCTTGAGGGAAATAAATTTAGCAATATAAATGCTCATTCAGCATTAAATCTGAATTCTTTATGTAATTAAAATCTAAAGATGGCTTGAACATTCTAAAATGTTTGAGTGTTGGTATTTACTGTTTGCCAATTCTCTTAAAGATTCAAGTTTCATTCTGGAGTCCTTAACATAGTATGTGATACCCAGCATCAGTTAATATATGGTGTATAATGGCAGTGGCCAGATAAACAAAAGTTACTAAAATGTTTGTAAAAAGCTGCCTCTGGAAGACAGGAAAAAAGAAAATAGTTGAAACAGATTTCCTCAGGGAACATGAGAGGGCTGTAAAGGCAGGATGTGAGTTTGTTTGAATGGAAGATGTCTAAGAAAATTATTTTTTCTTCTATTTTAGGCAAAATGAAAAGAGCAATATGTCACTACTTGAATTATTAAAATTAGAATGAAGCACTAATTGATGAACATTATCTTAATGCTGTAGCTTAGGAAGTTCCAAATACATTTTTTAAAAAGTTATATAAAAATACAGAAAATTAGCTTAAACCATAACCTAATTATAATGTAAATCTATACATTTGTGTAAGTCTTTTCAGGATCTAGTGTAAATATAAGGGCTTCTTGTCTACAAAATTGCTTGGTCAAAACATGCTTTGTCTGTAACTGAATTACTTCTTACCAAATGACTTCAGCAAGCAAAAAAGCAGTATGTTGGTGTGATATCCTGGAGAGTTGTGTACTGCACTTTGCAAAGGGCTAGTACTGCATGAAATTAGAACATGTCACCACATATTTTTTGTCATGTCTGCAAAGGTACCAGCTTCAGTAAACTCGAGGTTTTGAATTGGACTGTCTAGGAATTTGAAATTCCACAAGTTTTGCAAATTCTCAATTTTGCTTTATTTTTACACAGAAAATCCCATTTGATCCATAATAATATTTTCTTATCAATTCTTTTTCCTGTGTCCAGGCACTCTGTTTTTCAACTTCTCAAATGTGTATACTGAAGTGAATAAAAATCAGCATCTTTACTATTAGGAACTACAAATGTAAATAGCACTTACAAGGTATCAGAATTTTTTAGTATCAGTGTTTAACTGTAGTAATTAATTCTTAAAGTGATGCCAACAAATCTTTCAGGGAAGGGGAGCACATAGTCTGTAAATTACAAAGTACAACTGTACAGACATAGAACTGTGTAGTTGTTAGAACTACATAGAACTGCTGGTATTACAGGAATAAAATGTAGGCTTAGGTTCATCAGAGCACTTGAGTATGTGTTTACCTCCACTTGTGGAGTTTGTTGATGAGGCTCCTCATGCTCCTAAAGTTTGGCACACATTTTTGAGCTCCTCTGAAATCAGGCCTTGGCAAGAGCAGATACTGCTATAGCTTTGTCTGAAATATGCACTTTGTGGGACAATCTATCTTTTCCTGGATTTATGCAATTTATCTTGTGTTTAGAAGACTAGACAAATTTACAGAATTCTTTTTTTAGTATGATTTTTCGCATTGCAGAAGGGAAGGTGAGAAAGACACAAGTTCAGCTGTACATTTCAGCATGTGAAACCGTTGGTTAAGTTTGTAAAAGGTGTGTATTTCACATCAAGCTCAAAGAAACTTCCTTGAGCACACTGAAAAAAAATATATGATAAGCAGGTCACATGAAATAAATTTCTCTTGTTCCGTCTGTATTCCCTGTACACTCAACGGTCCTCCAGGGAACTGGAGGCATTGGAGCTCTAAGTATGCAAGGAAATAAATGCATATACCTAAAAACTTTAGGAATGCTATGTTTTTAAGCCACAAATGATATTGCCTATGTGTAATTTTTAGTGTTAGAAGAAAATAGACAGTAGCCTTACTAACCAGGTGCAATACTTACAAAGGGCTAAATTGGGAAAACAAGTGATGTGTGTTTGTACATCACTGCAAACATGCACTCTGAAAACTGACTTTTATAGCACTGGGATCTTAATATCTCTCTGAAATTGTAATGTTGGTATAATTTTATAACTTGTTGATTATACATTATGAAACAGGATTTGGGAATTTCTGAGAACCAAAAGAAGGAGGGGGAAATTGTAAATCACATAGACTGGTGGTATGTTATTTTACGTAACAAAAGTAAACTAAAACACCTTTACAAAGCCATACAAATTCTGGATTGTTGAAAGAAAAAAATCTACTTCCCTTGGTTAAAGAGAGAGTTCAGTCTGAAATTTCCCTTGATTTGTCTCTTGCATTTTCTCAAAGTTTTGGTGGTTTTCTGTATTCTGATGGTGAAAACATTCCTAAATTACCAGTATGTGGCTTGAATGGTATTATTTTGAAAAAAACTTTTGAAATTGAGTTCTTCGTAATACTGTACAGTCTGAATGAGATCATGCAACATGACCTGCTCCACTTAAGTAGAGAGTTCATACAAGCAGAAGATTGCAGGAAAAGATTGCATTGAGGATTCATTGTTCAGTCATGAGAAAGATCTGAACAATCAAAGCTCCACTCACATATTTCTTCTCTCCATCTGCACTGCAGGGTTGATGGAATACAGGCTGCCAAGTATGGTGTCTCTGGCTATCTCACCCCTGTTTGGGTTTGGTGTTTTGGTTTTTTCTAATAAATAAGGAAATATAGGTCATCTTCCCATCTCTTACTGTTTTTGTCTTGTTCTTCAACTCCATAATCAACTGAAAGACAAAAATAATCAGGTCTGTTGAACTGAGACTGGTTCTTTCCCTGTTTGACAGACTTCTAACAAAGGGCCAAAGTACAACTGCAGAGACATTAGTCAAAAGGGGCTTGAGTCAGTCAGGCAAGACCTGAAAAAAATTGCTCAGAATTGGATCCCAGTATGAGGAACGCAGTCTTAAGCAGTCAATTACAGAAATTCTGTGGTTGATTTTTGGTGTTTTGCGGTTTTTTTTCATAAATTACAAGTCTGATAAAAAGTCTTGTTACAGAATTAAGAGCAGAATGCAGATCACATTGTAACGAGCTGAGCCCTCGAAGCAGTACAGGTTTTCTCAGGAAAGTTCAGTTATTCCCATGAACAACTTCATTGACAAGGGCTGCTCAAACAGGGAATGGTTGTAGAACAAAGGCACATGGGTTTTCCTCTGTGTACTTTCCACTGGAACTGGGAGTGTGAAATTGTGAATCTCCTTTTCTGAGGGCTTGGGTATTGTGCATTCAGCGTTGTGAGAGGGATGGATACAGTGGATACCTCTGCATATGTGCAGGGCTCGTGGAAGAGTTTCTAGTAATACCAAAGTGGCAATACTCTAGATGTGTTATCTAGTGACAGATTTAAGAGCTGTCAGGCTGGTGGTATGCTGCCTGTAATCTATCCTACTGATACCAGCCCCAAGGAGAAGGGGGTTTCTCAGTATGGGATCCAGGATTGCCAGCCCATTGTGAAAGGAGTCACCACCGTAGGCCATGTGCTCTTGGCTCAAGTGCTGCCTTTGCTGTGTCCAGCTTGAGGGAGGTTGGTTTTCCACGTGCATTCATGACATGTTCATAGTACAGAACACTCTTTTGAAGAGAAAGAATCTCTTTTTCAGCAATTCAAATAAAACTGGGATAGCTTTTATGTTACAGAAAGTCGCTGAATGAGTCACAGCATTGTCAGACTTCAAATCAGTTGTTTCCCTCCTTCCAGAGCCGTGCTGCAGCTCCTCTGGGGGCTCTCACAGAGCCCCGGGACCTTAACCAAGTTTTTCCCAAAGGTTTGCTGGAACCCAGCACTGACTCCTAAACCAAGTTGGAACCCCAGGTAAAGGAGGCTCTTTCCCAACTCTTTCCCAAGTCTTACACTTCTTAAGTTAGTGTTTTATTAGTAGACCTTTATAAAGAGGACACTGCCCCATTGCTTGCCTCCGGCATTTCTAACACAGTATCATCCACTGCTGTGTTTGCAAGGAGCCAGACGTTATTTTGGTCAGTTACGGAGTTTGGGAATATTACTGTACATTTGGACCTCTGCATCCTGTGTCAGACTGCAGTTGCACAGCAAGGTTAAGGTGACATAAGCTTGTGCTGCTGTTGAAAAAGCTCTTCCTACCCTCAGCAGAGACATTTCTAGAGAGAAGTTCCCTGAGTTATGCTGGCTTGCACCAGTCCTGTAAGTGTAGGTCTGTATAAAATGCTAGATAGCTTATGGCCTGGTGGGTCTGTGCCCCTGCCCTTTCATGGGACAGGCATGTTTATCCCACTCTGTCTTGTCTGGAGTCTCATTAAGGACCTGAATTTGCACACACCCCTACAGCATTAAACTCAAGAGAGCTCCACCTATGGCTGGTGGCATTGATTTTGATATGAAATTAAATATATGGGGGGAAAGAGAGGAATTAGATCAATAATTGTACGTGAAATGAGTCTTAAGACTGCATCTTAACTGCACCATGATTTTGCTAAGCAGATACTGGAGGAGTTAAGGGACATGAAAAACAACCTTACTGGACCTTGTTCCTCCCTGGAACCAGTCTGGAATTATTCATGGAAATCTCAGGCCCTGCAAGGTTCACTAAGGGGCTGCGAAGTCATGACCTCTGTAGATCTCTGGGCTAAAGAGAAGCAGGGTATACTTCTTACACAGACGTCGTAACAACCAGGAAAGATTCTCAGCTGCTTTGCTAGTGCAGTTTTTCAGCCTTTTTTTATTACAGCTTTAATTTAATAGTGATGGCAATGCTGGGCAGGAGGTAAAGGGTCATCAGGAAATTGAAGAAAGATGACCATCAGCATCAGTTGTGCTGTGGGGTTTTTTAACTCTGAAAAAGCAAGCATGTTTTCTTGTCACTTGCTATTCATATAGTCTCATGTAAGAAAAGTATTTCCATCACAGAAGGGGTTGAATGTAGCACAGGGTAAGCAGCTTTAGGAAAGTAAAAAGCCAATTGCCCAGTTTTTATGAGTAGGAGATTTCTAAAACATTCTGCTTGTAGAAGACTGCAGTATTTATATCCACAGATCCTTTTTTCTTGCATCAGTCACAAAAGAAATACCTGTCTGTATATATTGTTCTTCCTTTGTTTCCTATCAAATCTTATAAAGCAAGTTCAGGCTCTTTTTTAAAAACATTTTTTTCTGAAGAATTCTTTTTTGAACCAGATCATTTCCTCTTTCACTTCAGTGTAAAATTACTGAGCTTTAATTTGCTCTGCATTGCACTTTATTTTATTTTTTTTTTCACTTTTTGGGCCATGTTGGGCCTGTTTTTAATAAACAAAACTAGTAAATGTTTTATTAATCTAGTTTTATCTTGAAATTAACCATGAAACTAAGATGCTTTTATAAAAATGCGAGTTCCATAAAATAAATAATCTGGGTCAGAGACATTTTTTAATGATACATTGAGAAATATTATAGCTTCTGATATTTCTTATAATTTGGTAAATTCAATACATTAATGGATTGTCATGGTTTAAAGTGTAATGTGAATGAAAAGGAGACAAAGTTCTAGATGGCAGATTTCCTTACATGCAAAACCTGCATGTATTTAATTGATAGGGGTGTAAAAAATAGCCTAATCTAGTTTAAAGAAGTGTGAAACTGTTTATTAGGCAAGTTTAAAATGCCAAGAGCTCATAGAAATTTGGGAATGAGTTTAACTTAAGCACCCAGGAGCTGTTTCTCCCCGTGCTGACGCAGCGCTGTGCACTAGCAGAAGCCTCAGGAGAGTATGGATTTTCCTGCTTTAAACAGCAGCTCTCCCAACTTGCAGGCCCACTGCCAGGTTGGCAACAGTATTTCCATTTGTTTTTTCCTGACTTCATCCCCACTAGTTTTGGGAACTAGTGACCTAAAGACAATCCTTTTACTCCTGAGGGAATTAATGAACTCATCTTCCTTCTGGTTTGGTGTTAAGCTTACAGCACTCACACTATTGCATGTAGTTTACCTTAATTTGTAGATGCCAGTTTCAGCATTTTGAACAAACAGCTACTCTGCCCCAGCACAGAATCCTTTTAAATCTTATGGAGCACGCTGAAAAATAAAGACCTTTTTGACTTTTGCTTTGTCCAAACTCTTTATTCCAAATGTAGAAAAGTGAGGAAAACTGGACACATGGTGGTGGAGAGGGCAGAGAGAGGCAGCAATGCTCATTTCCTTCCCAGGGTGAACCATTCCTGGGCTCCCCTCTCCCAGGCTGAGTGTGTGTGTGTATATGGACCATGCACAGCTCACAAGTCATGTAAAATCCATCCTTGCAAAAGCTCTTAGTTGGCCACTTCCCAGAGACCCCAGTTCCTTTTCAGAGGCTTCCAGACATTCTGCTCATTTCTACTTTCATAGGTAAAAGCTACCTGCTGCTCCAATAGCCTGGGTATAGTTTCACCTTGGACTGCAAATATATCACCTTGCCGTTTTTAATCAAGCTGCAGTTCTTCCTGCAAAAGATGAGCATGATCCAGGTATTTGTGCATGCAGCAAAGCTGTTGTGTCCTTCCAGGGACTAACAGGAGTCCCTGGAGCAAGGCAGGCACACTGCCAGTGGTGTGCAAGCCTCGTGCTTAACATCAGTGGTACCTGTGCTGAAGAGAAGTACGGACTGATGTCACCTGTCCATGGCACCACAGAGATGAGAGCTGCACAGCATGGCTCAGCTCTTGGAATTATGAGGCAAATTAAGCTTAAAACCCTTACAGTAAGCACAGGGTGTCTGAAAACTCAGCCCGTGTTTGGCTGAGGAACAAGAGCAGTGACAGGCCCTGTCCAAGGTCATGTTCTGTCAGGCAGCACAAACACAAGCTCTGTGGCCCGACTGGTTGCTGCATTTCCATGTATGTTTGAAGGAAAGCTTAGAAGAGAAGACTTGCAGATGCTATTCCTCCACAGTCTGGTTTGATTCTGCCCTCTGGGGGCAGCCAATGGGCCAGCACAGCACATTTAGATAAGGGGCTTCCACTGACAGTGACTAAGACTTACCAAAAAACTGTTTCTTGTAAGAAGCAGGTGCTTTTCTCATTCTTACAACATTAAAAACACACAACAAAATGTCACCATACAGGCCTTTGTCAAATTCTCACAGTCCCCTGTATCACCAGCTGCTGGGGAGAACTCAAGAATTCAGAGGACCTTGGCCATAACTCATCAAAAAGCCTCTGCAGTCTGTTGCCACTGAAAATTATTTAGTGCTGGATCAAAGTGCCCCCAGACTTGGGCCCTTTAAAATTCCTCTGAGAATTTTGCTGTTATTTCATATGAAAAAAGTGTTAAAATCTTTGTGTCAGCATGTGAGTCAATTCTGCCTGCTTAACCAAGAGTACTTCCAATGGACTTCAGATACTCAGGAATCATTCTCAGTACAAGTCAGGACAGTCCAAACATTTCAGTTGTTTTTCTTAAATTAAAAACATTTGCAAAATTAGCAATATGCATATTAATACCTGAAGGTTGATAAAAATAATTGAGTTAAGGTACTGAGAAGTATCTGCTTGCACCTGAGGCTTTAAAGAATGACTACTGACTTCATGATTTGCTAAGCACGAACTCCCAAGTGTTATCAACACACTAAACCAGCTTTGAACAGAGTAATTTTATAAATATTGCTAAGGTTTGTTTTTTTCTCAAGTTAAGTAGTTCAGGTGATGAATAATTTGTTTCTGGTCAATGCATTTTAGAATGAGCAAATCTCGTCCTCTTGAACTTCTAATATTCATTGTACGGAAAAAACTTTTACTACTTTTGGATTTCCCAATGAATGATCAGCTCACTAAGCAACAGGCAATGTTTCTTGACTTCAGATTGCAAAATATGCTTAGATAATGTTACTCTCCATGTGAATCTGATTCTTACTTTTTTCTAGCTTCAAAAATGCTTTTGTGCAATTTCCATAGATACAATTGAATAAAAGTTGGAAGGAAAAATCTAAGTCAGATGCTAAGTAAAAATCAAGCACATGAAACAAACATAAAGTATCATGAGAAAAAGTCAATCCATTGCTGAATTAAATATTTAAGAACATGTTGATTAGCAGAGAGTACTGATCTTTGTTAAAAGTTACATTTAGAAGCAGTGTTTTAGTGTCACATGTGACAGAGCAATTTTTCTTCAGAAAAAGTGCAAATGGAAAAAAATACTAAAATAGATCATTTAGACCAAGATTTTCTCAATTTAAGCCCATCCTGCCTGTCACATTACTGTTGTATGTTCAGGAAGGCTCAGGACAACAGACATTCCTCACGGGAAGCAGCTAGGTTCCAAAGTGAGCAAGCTCATAGGATTTTCTCAGTACTAGCTCAGCTATTGCAAAAAAAAAGACCAAAAAAAACCACAAAAAAACCCAAAACAGCAAAAAAGCACTACTCACTACAGAACTAGAATTTCAGCAGTTTAAAAGAACCATGTTTTGATCTAGTTCACACACCATAGCTAAACCCAGGTTTCTGTTGGTTTGCTTGTTTGTCTTGTGGGGCTTTTACTTCTTAACAGCCCTCAAAGCAGGGTCTGTCATTACTGAGATGTCCACGGTTGACTAGAGATCTCCTGAAATCCTAAAATACCTGATTAGAGAAACAACCAACTTCAAATGAAAAACTACTTAAAATTATCTCAAAAAAGCAAAAAGAAATGTTAATTCTCTATTTGGGACATTCCATTCCATTCAGCCACCATTAACTCCCAACTTGTGTGTTTAACTGACATCCTGTAGCTTTGTCAGCTCACATTTTTGTTAAAAGCAGGTGGTGATTAAACTCCATAGCAAAGGACCTTCCCTTGGTCTTTGTAAATGAATGTATTCATACAAACTATGCATTTTCACACAGCTGCATACTGTATCTTGAATCACTTCAACCTTTTCCCTAGCTTAGAAACCCCCAAACTTCAGGAGCTGAAGGTGCTCCCATCTCCTTTGGCAGGTATTTGTCTCCTGTCTTGTTTCTGCTCTCCAAACACCTTAGGTGCAGGAATGCAGAGCTGCACAGCCCAAGGAGCAGAGTTGCTGGGGACATGTGGCCAAATCAAGTACCTGGCACGCCCTGGGGGACCAGTCTGGGCTCCCAGGCCCAGCATGGCCAAACACAGAGGTGTGGCATCAGTGCTCCCTGTGCCAGAGCTGCTCCAGCCCCAGCACCTCTTGCACTCTGCCTCATCCTGGACACTGGGGCGGCCAAGCAGGGCCAGCAGCTGCTCTCACCCGGGCTCAGGAGGAGTTTGCAGCCACACTCAGCCCAGCTGTGCCAAGGAGAGGCTACTGCCCCTTGGGCTTGCAGACACAATCCATCCTCCCCCTTGGGACAGCCATCCCAGCAGCCCGGGTTCCTTCTGACCATCACCTCCCCAGGGTGCCCTGCAGCACCTTGGAGGCAGGGATGGCTCCTCAGGGGTTGTGGTCTCACGGCTGAGACCTGCTGCCCCAAGTAATGCAGTGCTCAAAATGCTCAGCCCCTCGTCCTAACCACTGATGGACTTCAGGGCTGGGACGTGCAAGGGATGAAGGATCAGAGCTTGGGTTCACTGTACCTTCTGTTGGAAGGGAGCAGGAAAGATGGAAAACTGGTGTCTTGTTCTTGTAGCTGGTGTAATTAAATAAAGGAAAAGATACTGCATACAACATTTCTTACCTAAATTTTGGGTTGTCACTGTAATATACATCAGCCCAATGAATGAAGTGTGTTTCTTACGCTTTATCCTACAGGAAGAAAGACCAAAAAAGTAGAAGTAATAAGAATATCCTTGCTTTAGACTAAAGCAAGCATGGACTCAACAACAAAGAAAGATTTTGTTTATATGCAAACTGTTTAAGTGTTTGATACCAGTATGAAGGCAGTCATATTCTTATGTATCCAGAGATTTGCACTCGTCTAGGTTATGTTAATTAAAAAATATTTTTGCGGTATGTATTTGTATTTGAGGGGCCAAGCCTTTACTTTTATATTCTTTAAAAGAATTAGTGTGGCAATTACATTTTTCCATTTACTGAGCTACCTGCCCATGCTAGTTGTTCATTTGCATAAAGAATATTTCCATGACTTCAGAGGTTTTTCAGTGGTTGTTTTCCACCGCACCTGCCCCAGAGGGTTCCGCAGGACTGTCCAGTGTGAGTGGGAGGCTCTCTGGAGCAGCAGGTCACCCTTACCAGGACGTGGCCTGTCACTGCAACAGACACACATGGATTCATTTCCCTGCAATCTGCAACTGCCTGGTGGGCCTGGGGTAGCTCCAGCTGCAGCCCCTCAAATCAAAGCTCTGACTGACTCTGTCAGTCCTTTGCTGTCACTTACCATCACAAAGTTAACTTTTTACAATGAGAAAGAGCTTCCAACTCTGGCACTGATGGAAATACTGAATACTTTTAATATATATATATATTTGGAAAGTATTTGAACAGTGTTTGTCTTTTTTTATACAACTTCTAGCCAAATAGAAAAATTCTGATTATTACTTCTGTGGATACCTGTCCAGCTGTAAATAAACTCATATATTCAGGTAGATGAACCTGAAGAAATAAATAATAAAGACTGTTCAGGGGCTATGCGCTTTGCTAGCTCCTGGTTCCTTTGTACATAAGAGGTAACTGTTTAAATGTTGGGTGGGTTTTTTTAATTTACTTGTTGTTCCTCTAAAGAAAGAAGAAGAAAAAAAAACTTTTGACTTTGTTTTCTCTTTTCTGAGTTAATACAAAGATTTTCTAACTTTTTACTGCAGAAATGGATAAATACCTGGTGCTAAGTGAATGTGAGTCAAACTGGCCATAGCAGACACACCAGTTAGAATGCACTTTTCCTGTGACACACAATGTATTTTCTCAGAAGGGACCTTTGAAGGACTGTCAGATGTTTACATTTCTTCTTGTTGCCCCAAATAGTTTTGAATATTCAAATAACTTCCAAAAATAAAGTCATGGTCCATTACCAATGCGATGAATCCTTACTTTTAAGTATCTACAACAGCTTTGTACAAATACCATTTTAGAGATAGTTGAAATATTGGCCTTTCATATTTTGTAATGCTTTGATGTGACAATAAATATGCTGTTGCTATCTAGTCTAACCTCATTGTAGACCTGTAACTCCCTGTTTCTGGTTATGTCATGAATTGCACTGGCTTGAATTCAGCCAAATACTGACTGTTCAGCTGAAATAGTCCGACTGTTATGATGTCCACAAAACATTAATTAAATGCACTTGTATCTGACTACCATGGAGTATGTCAAATTATTCATGTAATAAATCCCTTGTATATAGCTTTTGTTAGTTGTTTATGTGAACCTCAGTTCTTCCACAGCCATGAATGCCTGTGCATCAACCAGGGACCAGCTGGAGTCAGTCGGTGATAACCTTTGCATCAACTTTGTTATGAACAGGGCTGATTTCCTTCCCTTTCCTCAGAGGGCTGATGTTTACACACTGTGAGCTAAGACACACAAGACAGGGATGTTGAATTCTAAGTTTTGTCCCTGTGAATTTGAAGTTCAGCCTTTAGCTGGTGACTGTGGTTTCCCACTTCCAGGCTCATGCTGCTCCTCCTGATGCATTCTGCAAGCAGCACTTCCCCTGTCCTGCTCTTGCCTGGCAGCTGGGGAGCAGCCTCCCTGTGCACAGGAAGGAGCAATCCTGATAGCAAAGGACTGTTTGGCCAGGAATGCCTTTGCCGTAGTAAAGCTGATGAAACTACTGCTTGGAACTTGCAAGTTGGAGAGATATCCCTGAAAAAAGGAGTAGTTTCTTGGGGAAAAAAAA
>VYXD01011351.1:268147-328917 GCA_013397195.1 Hylia prasina | reverse complement strand
AAAAAAAAAAAAAAAAAAAAAAAAAAAAAAAAAAAAAAAAAAGGTATAAACTTACACCATTTCTGTCCAGTTCTTGACTCCCCTTCCATCTTTGTTAGGTCATATTTAGATTTTCCTTTGGCTAATGCGTTCCTACCTACTGCTGCAACGCCAAGTCCAATATAAATAGCAAGGCTATTAAACGTAATGAGTGGTTTAATCACTCTTGTGCCCGCATTTTCCTCCCTTCCAGCAGCACCTCCCCGCCACACATGTGCGCACTCGGTCGCCTCTCCAGCAAAGGAAACCCCTGAACGATCCTGCTCTCAGAGCCAGAGGCGGCACAGTTCTGGCCGGGCGGTCCCGGTCCCGGTCCTGGCCCCGCGTGGCCGTCCCTGCGCTGATCCAGCAGATCCTGGCACTGCTGGAGCGAGCAGCGCTCCTTGCAGCTGCTGTTGGAAGAGCCAGCTGTCTTCACTGCCACGTTCCTGCCACGCAGGTACTCAGAGCTGTCCGGCTTGTATCAGAGTCGGGAATCCTATAGATAGGATTCCTGCAGATATAAAAAGGAAGGGATTTGAAGTCATATAATTACCAGAGAAGCATTTAAGTGATATTTCAGACTAAATTCCACTAATTAAATGCCACTTTAAGAGATAATAATCTCTGCTGCAATTGATGTTTCTGAAGACAGATGGGCTGTCTTCAGAATTACAGTTCTCATCATGTTTTCTACACTGAAGGGATTCCATTTTAGACCAAAATTCAATATTTGTGCTTCCCTCCCTCCACTCCTGCACAGGCTTTGTCTCCTTTCGATCCAGTTCTGCACTAAGACATGATTAGCTCAGCTGCATTTGGTTTAGAAATACTTCACAACCTCCTGTACTTCTCAGAGAAAATTTTGAGACAGAATGATTGTCTCTACCTGCATCCATAACTTCCTCTAACCTCATTCCCTGTAGTAAAATAATTCACTAGATTCAAATTCAGACTTCAAATAATCTTAGCTGCAGGAAAACAATTTCTGTTTAAATGACCAGTGCATTTTGTACTTTGCATGCTGCCATCATCTTGCTTTATGCTATTACATTTGAGACCTGTTCTCCAAATGTGGCCTTACAGAATCATTAGGTTATAATATTACTTCTGATGTGATGTCCTAATGGAAATCTGCTACAACTTTTTAGCAATGCAAATGTCACTTGGAGTACAATATTATTTTGGTGCCCTTAACCAAACATATTCTTTTCTAGTTTATTTGCTTAAACTGCCAACTTTTTTCTCCCTCTCCCACACACTCATTTCTATGATGCCAAGAAAAATATTTCTGTTATAAAAATTATTTGAAGACTACACTTTTCTTTTTGGCTTACAAAATAAAAAGCAAACATTATGCTAAGATTTATGTTCCAAGTTTAACTTCAGAGAGGAAAAAGAATTTGCTCCTTCCTGAATTATATTTTTCCTGTTTATCCCCAGAAGATACCACTGTGAACAGACACAGCTCTTCTTTTCTTTTCTTCTACAATTTCTGGGGAAGAAGAAGAGTTTTCAAACACATTTATTTCAGTGCAAGGCAAGTTTCTCATTACTCTCTCTCAGCTTTGCCTTGTGATACCTATTGTAAAGTCTTGCTCTGAGACAAGACTTCATTGATTTTTTTTCCAGGTCATAAAAAGCCAAAAGTTACGTGTGGTGAGAAAGGGAGGAACCACAACCACGGACTGGATTAAACCACCAAGGCTGTTTTTAACCAAGCAAAGGCCATAGCTCCAGGTGTCTTGCCTGACTCTTACAATCACTAGTCCACCAAACATTAATTTCAGTATTTTTCAGTAATATGTGAACATTCCCCTTTGACTATTGGCTAAGCAAACTTATCCATCCTCCCCAGATTTTTAAGCTGCTAGCTTTGCAGGCTTTTTAGCTTTCCTTCTAAATACTATAAGCAGCACACACACACAGAGAGAGACACACACACACATATATAAAGATACATGTGATAATATATGTGTGTATATATAGTGTGTGTATATATATATTTCAAAGATGCTTTTCACAAAATTAGTTTTCATAGTGACAGTATCCAGAAAAAAGGGGGGAAAGCTATAAACTAGCCCTTCTTAGGAAATATGAGAATAAAAATATGCACAGCCTAAAACTGCATTTCATATAACTGATACCGAAAGCGACGCGGCGCTCACCACGTTTATTGAAGCCGATGGGAACTGCACAGCGTCGAGTTCGAGACACGTTTTTTCCACGCACCCAGTGGAAGTAAAAACTTATCCCGTGCTGACCTCCTGTGGTACGTAAGGAATCTGCAGTCGCCAAAAACAGCCAAAAGTCAACAGCACGGCGTGGTCGGAGAAATACGGATAGGCTGGTCCTGCGTTCCCAGGCTGGGAACACAATGAGCATGTCCCAGAGGACACATATCCCACACCCCTTTAAACTTTGGTGTTTAACTCTTAAGCGCACAAAATCCTACACTTTACCCAATATTTAAACATGGTGAGTTAATCAGGTAAAAACAGTTCCCAAATTTGAGAAGCATTGATCTAAATTTCTTGCAAAGAAATATGAGCAGCTTTAGCTTGGAATCTTGTCCTTCACCCCTGCAGGTCAGAGCTGTTTGTGTCATCACCCACACTGAGTTATCTCATTGTCTACAAGGCACAGAGCATCGCTCTCCCACTACTTGTGGTTGATAGCATTTGACTAATTAATGTGTGGAAGGCCAAGTCTTTTGTCTCACTTCTGATACGTTTGCTTTCATCCCCACCAGCACGGTGCACGCCACAGCTGTCACAGGGAGGTGATACACATGCTCTACATCTCAATATTCACTCCTCTAAGTGCTTGCTCACATCGTTCAAATCACTCATTCCATTTAGGTTCCAGAGGATCAGAAAATGAGTCAGTAAGTGGGAACCCAAATATGTTTAACACTACCCCTCAATGGTGAGCTCATTTAAGGTCACGGGAAGCAGACACTACTAGTTCTGCCAGGAGGGATAGGACAAGAACAGGATTATCATATTCTTACCTCACTCTGAAGTCCAGTTACCTTTCATTTTGGTACACCTATACCTGTCCCACTAGGCCTGCTTCCCCGTCCCTGGGATACACCTCACCTACTCTCCAGATGATGCAGGGCATTCCCTGCCCTCAAAGACACAAGGCTCTCACTAACAATGCCCATAAAAGTGTTCAGTAAAAAGGGGGCTCTGAGTCCTACCTCAGGAGAGAACAAATGTATTCCTGCAGCCTTGCTCTTCTGTCACTGCCAAAAGAAGCACTATGTATAAAGCAGGCCTTCCCAGTGCACCCTCTGAAACCAGAGCACACTGAGGATGCCTTCATCTTCCCACACAGCTGGAACTGCTACTCAAACACAAACACAAAATCCTTCTAGCTGCAGATCCTGTGCTTTAAAGTCTCACCTCCTCACAGTGAGCAGAGAGCAAGCCACCCCCAGAAATCACTGCCAGACATGCTTTTAAGTCTTTTTCAGGCCATCAACACACCTTCTAGCCATCACAGAGGAGAAACTGGCCCTTTATTTTTGCTTCTCATTATTTCTCCCCTCTTTTGTGCTCTGGTGTCTATCAGCATCACTACCATTACTTCCCATCGTGCCTGAGGTATGAAGTCAGTGAAGTGGTGACTCACGTAACCAAGTTTAGCCTGAATTTTTAACCAGGGCTGACCAGGCTTTCTACAGTGCTGTAGTGCAGAGATTTCTGTTTGGAGACTCAAATGACATCCTCTTTAGAAAAGGGCTGGTTCCTTCCTTCTGGTCACAGACCTCTTGACCTATGAAACCAAACAGGATACAGAAAAAGGGAAGGAAGGAGGAAGGAAAATGTTTTTTACTTCTGCAGCTTTGGTAAAAGCCAGAAATTTAAAAAAAATATTTGCAAAATCTCACTCCCTGGCTGCTTCTTTCTTGGGTTCTCTTTTCTTTAAATATTTGTGTTTTCCCCTAGAATGGTGGTGAGGAGTTTTGGCTGAACTTAGACCATTTGGCTCACTATATGGGCTGATTTTCTGCGTTCCTCCCCCAGAGTCAGTAGCAAAATGAGAAGTACAATCCCTCCCTGAAGATGTTTCGTATTTAGAACCTGCATTTGAGAAAGACATATCCTGCACTGCACTGCTACCAGACATGGAGAGAGGCAGAGAGGGTATGGTGTCAGGGCAGGGGAACTAGAAAGCTATCAGAGGAAAGCAAGATGAAAGTGGAAGGGAAATGAAGTAAGTGGGTGATAAAATAATTCTGTTATATAGGAGCAAGTTAGAAGGATCAAAGGATCTCTTTTATTTGCATTTTATCCTCATTTCTGTCCCTTGCTGTTTCCTTCCTCTGCTGTATATTATTATCACCTCTATTATAAAACTTTCTGGTTGCTTGCAATTATCCCCCCTTTAATCTCATGCTACGCTCTTCCTCTTTGATCCATGCCTTCTTGCCATATGACTGATTGTGTGACTGCTGCATATACATGTAAAAATATACATTTATTTCAACTTCATTTCCCCATTGCGTCTCCAGTTAAGTTGTGTGTCCTTCCACAATCCTCTCTGCTTACCTCAGTTAGGCTTGATTCAGCTCCCAGTAAAAACGTTGCAAATGGAAATCTACTTCTAATGTCTTCATTTTATTTTTGTACAAGTTACAGTTACAATTTTATACAATAAAAGAACACAATCTACAGAGAGGAATGCCTAAGAATGCTCTTCATGGCAAGGCTAAGCAGAGTTCAATAAGAGACAAACCTGTGGCTGGCAGACCCTTGAGTGTTTTTTTCAACTTCTCAAAAAAACCCACTTTTTTTCCTGTTCATCCCTTTGCCTCCCTTCTACCAGCCTCTCCTGGGACCCCTGCTTCTCCTGTCCCTGCAGACCTGGTGGCAGGGCTGAAACATTCCCTGAGATGACAGGGAATGGAGCAGAATAGTCGGAAATGTCAGAAAAGGGTAGAGTCAACTGGAAAGTCAAGAGAGAAGATGCTCCTTGTCCCAAGGACAAGCCAAGGTTGCCTTCCCTGGTGGGAAGCAGGAGGCAAAGCAGAGCTGCCCAGCCCAGCCCAGCCTGGGCCCATCCCTCTGCAGAGGGAGGGCAGCTCCCACACACTGGAGCAGTCTCTTTCACGGGGCTGACACCAGGCACGAACCTATGCACCTTTTCTTTTCTCTCCTTCTCATTGGTTTTAAATAATATTATTTTAACTGTAGTAAATCCTTTTGAGCCTATGAAACACACTGGCCCTGGATGGCAAGAAAATCTTGTTCTTCATTTTTCTTCTCTAAAGGAAACACTAAAGGAATGGCCTGGATAGTTTGAACTAGTCAACTGTATGTATTTATTCTGTACTTATGAATGTGATAAAGAGTGACAAAAAATACCAAATTCCACAAAATATTTAAGAAGCTTTTAGCATGAATATTGTTAATTAAACATCTTGATTTAAAAAAACCCCACAGAATATGATGGAAAAATTCTTCTTTCCCTTGTTCACTAAATTCCTGACAAGCACCTACAAATAAGCACCTCAAGAGCTCGGGGGAAAAAAAGAGCCACTGAAAAGAGCCACAGAAAGGAACTAGGAGAGCACTTAAACTGTAATTTTTATCCTGACCTACGTTAATCTTCCATGAAGCAACACATCTTCTAGAAAAATGAAGCTTGTGTTCTCCGTGGCTTTAAAGAGCATCTGCTCTTCATGTCCTCCAGAAGTACCAGCCCCATGTTGTCCTCACTATCCCTTTCCTTGTGAAGGAGTTATTTGAGATTCTAGAATAGCAGCAAGTGGTTTCATTTTGTTTTCCTTCACATGAGTTTTGTGCTAATAAGCACTGAACAAAGCATCTGCAGAGATGAGAGTGACAAAATGGCTAAAGTTTTTTAGCTTTAAGCTCTTGCAGATGCAGCACTGTCTCTCTGGAATCAAATGGGACTGTGGTTGTTTCTTATACTGCTCTGTATTCAAATAAAGCCATCAGTAGTTACACAAAGTGCAGCACCTCATAGATTTGTATCCTGAGATCACAACATGACTGTGAATATCTTTCCACTGCCATCCCTCACAGGCTACACTGCACACACACAAATGATTTGCACGTTATTGCATTAGAAAAGAGATCTCGGGATGCTGCTACCTCACATTCCTTCACCTGCACTCCTCTCCTCAACATACCATCACACCTCAGGTGCCGCAGCTCAGCCTTCTCTCTCTCTTTTAAAATCTTTAACAACAGTGAGTTAATTGATGCCCCCTGTGTTCCCTGGTGATCAATTACAATTAGTCACACAAGCCCCACCCTCCAGCCCCAGTGATTAATTATATTTCTCAGGTACATACTTCACTTCATATATTGCTGAAGATTCTAACACTGAGAGCAAGAAACTGGATCTTACTCTGAAGAACTGAAAAGCCCTGAACTAAAACACCTTTTGCAGCTGTGAATATCAACACCCACTCACCACGTTGCATTTTCAACTTTCTCTTTAGTAAGGTGCATTAGTCAGACTCCTGAAATAAGCGCCTTCAGGGCTTATTTTCTGTTCTTGTGGTTCTCCTTTGAACTCAAGCCAGCCTGTGCCTTCCCAAAACATTAACAACTGTGGTAATAAATACATCTGATAAGAGTTCACAGAGCATTAGCATCAGCAAGCCAACAAATGGCTACCAAGTGTTGCAGAGCGTTATGTGCTGGGGATATATCACAGACCGGGGAGGATCTTTAAGACCTCCAAAGGGCAGCTGCCCGCCTGGGGAGTGTGTATGGGCACAGCTGACATGAATTGACTCACAGGGATGCATGTCCCAGCCTCAAAGACTTCAAAAGCTTCTACTTTAGGAGAGGAACATATTGTTTGTCTTGGTGATTCAAATTTCTTATGATTGACCACAGAGAAAGAGAAAGAAAGGCTGACTGACTCTGATTTGGCTGGTTTCTTTTTGCTGGGTAGTGGTGTTCTGATTTCCTAGGCTTTAAGACAGAAATAGTGTTTTATGTGCATGGTTACTGAAATAACAGTGGTAAAAGTTATCTCAGTAGGCTGGTGAGAGATATGATGAGTGGTCAGTCTGCTAGTTCACATGAACAAGATGTGGACAGATGGTGGGGCTGGAGCCAAAATTGGCAGAACACTGATGAAATGTGTGCACAAATGTACTCTGTCTGATGTGGTGATGTGCTTGACACCCACAGAGGAGAGGCAGACAGGTTAGGGGTACTTTCTGCTGTTGCTCCCATGAGATGTGGGCTCTGGGGTTCTCTGCTCAGCCTGTACCATGCCAGTACAAAGCAGAAGGGCTCTCTCAGGCCATTCTGGCAGCTTGCATTTCCTGGGGTGTCAGAACTTCCTGGGCAGCCTCCTGCCACCAGGAGCCCCAGGCTGAGAACCATTAGCTGCAGAGGTCTGACTCGGGTTTTGATGTTTTTCTCTTCTGATCTCAAGGTGTGATCCAGAGTGTGTGGTGCATGTTTCATCAGGAATCAGGTTTCAGAAGCAGATGTAAGGGCTTTTCTTTTTTCATAGACTAAAGACTCAAGGCTGTGCTCAGATGCTGTTTATATTTCATCAAATACACAAAGGCTACCCACTATCTTCTTGCCGAACAGTATCTAAATCATCCAACAAACTACATGGCAAGCTCTTGTGGGAAGTGAATTGTGCACTGTGTCTAGTTAAATCCACAGAGGGGATACAGACAAATCCAGTGTAATTATCCAAAGTGAAAGCTGGACAGAGGTCGAGTCCATGACTCCTCCTTCTCACTCCAGGTTTCATCAGGGAAAGGGGAGAGTGTGCAGGAAACAGCAATCCCTCAGTCCAGAAGGGAGGCTCTGCAGTGTGTACTGTTCACTTGCTGACTTCAAACACTGTGTCAGAGCACAGGTACAAAGGCTGTGGGGGAGGAGGATGCACATGGACTTCAGAGGAAACACTTGGCTACCACAGCTCTTGAGACAGACAGATGGGAAGAATTATTGAATTCTCATTGCAGGGATCTTAACTGCAGGTGTCACTGGGAAATTCAGTGCATCTGTCTTAAGGCACAGACAAAGACAAATCAAACTAGAAAAGCAACTATACCTCCAACTGAGATACAGTCAGCAGAGAGGTTCTCTGAACAGGAACTCACATTTCTAATGACTTGTGACAGAAAATGAAAATACAGGTTTTATATGGTGAAAGCCACAGTATTGAGGACTTCTGCTTCAATTTCACCCAACATTTCCCTACTATTTCATCTATTTTTGACTATTTTGGCTTCTTGCAACTTCTGAATGGTGTTCTTCAACCTCAGCCATTCTCCTGAGACTTTATTTTTATTCTGAGCTGACAATTTGTGGCCAAGCTGATTTTGTTCTTTCACAACAGAGCTCTTTTGCTTGTACTGCAGACAGTACTCAGTGACAGGAGAAGATTTCAACACTGGAGGAGAATCAAGTTGGAAGTGACATTTCCATCTAGGAAGACTATGGTAGAGATTAATTCAGTTTATAGTAGTACTGTTCAGTAAACATCTGAATACATTCTTTCCTAACCAAAACTTTGAAGAGTTGAATCTGGGTGTCTTCAGTCTACATTAAGGTTCATAAATAAGAGGATAATTGTAAAATATATCACATTTTACAACTGCTTTAAAACTTGCACCAAAACAAATTTTTATAGGAAAAAGCAACTGTGAAGAAGTTGATCTTTTTTTCCTAGAAAAATGAACTATTCGATCAATTACTCTGTCATCTCAATTCAAACATGTCTTGTTGGAACACACAAGAAAAAAGTTTGGGGTGGTGGTTCTTATCAAGGTGGGGTTTTTTTCCCCTCATTGAATTCTATCTTCTGGCTGAATGGAGCACAAGGAGAACCATGACAATGTTGACTGGATATAGATCCCAAGGACTGAAAAGCAGTAAAACCACCTGTGAGTATACATCTCCATGTGAAACAAAGCCAAAATGAACTAGTTTGAATTGGAAGATTTCAAAATGAAACTTTCAACACGAGAGCATTTCTACATATTTCACTGGGGGGTGGGGGTCATTTTTTTCAGTTTTCATCCTGAAAATGAGACAAAAAAATTGCACTGAAATACTAGAACTGAAAGTGTTCTGGTTACTTGTTCAGCACAGTGAAGGCCAGCATTCATGTAAAACATTTCTGAGGATATTAGAATCCTGGCCTGGCAGGTTACAGCAAGCAGAGAATTTCGTGTTTTAAACTGAGCAAATGACTATCTCTGAGGACAGGCCACCAGACATTTTAAGTTCCTGTTTTTAAATCAAAAACTAGGTCTTTTTAAAATCTGTCAGAGATGTTTGGTGGCAACTTCTTTGATCTGTCCCTGATCAAACACAATTCAGTGTTGAATTAAGTCTAGATGGGAGATGATGTATAGTGGTAGGGAGAAAGTGATGGTGCAGATAAAGAGGACTAGGGTTAGATGTCCAAGGTTCCTATCTTGTTTATTCAGGTAATCACAATTGTTACCCTGAGAACACTTCTCTTTATTACTCATGCAAGTCATATGAATGTAATTCACATCTTAGTACAATTTATAATTCTCTGTTTGCTTAAGAGGAGAAGGAGGCACCCTTATTGGCCCTGCTTTTTGAAAGGCTGGTGCTTGTTGGCCTGCTGTAAAGATAAACTTCTGAGTCCTTCTAACGCACTTCATTATACCTTAATAGCTGGATCCTGCTTTTGGCACAAGATGAGGTAGAAAATTGAAAAATGAGCTTGTAGTGACAGCAGCCACAGGGAAGGAACAGACAAATGATAGGACAGTCTGCGCTCATCAAGAGCTGTGCTTAGATGCAGTGGAGATGTTTTAAGCTGGCAATAATTTCTGTTTCTTTGATCTGCCAATATACAGTTGAGGGAAATGTAAGAAGAGAGGCTTCAGAACTGGAGGCATTCTAATGTAGTAATTTCTAAAATACCTTAAAATTATCAGAGAGACATGATCAGACCCAGAAGGGTAATGGGCTAGAACGTAGTGAACAGTGGACACACAAGCACCTTTTGTTGAGTAAAGGGGAGAGAGAGGAGGAACCTTCCAAGGGGGTTCAGGTGAAGGAGGGAAAAGCAGTGAAATCTTTGGCTTAGATGGCAATGTCAGAGAGTAGGGCAGAAACCAAGACTTTTCAGGGGTCTGGCTGACAAACTCTGTAAAGCACTGCCACAAAACCCAGCACCATAAAATAGGCACACAAATGCTTTGGTGAAAGGGTCTTAAAATAGTTTTCAGTTTGGTTTGGTTTGTTTTTTTCAGCCATTCTGTACCATCCTTAGCCATCTTCTATATATGTTGGCTACACCTCTGTGCACTGTAGTTTATCCCTTTACCATGTTCAGGCCTTCTGTCCTTGCCACTCCCTTTCACATGTCATGAGACTCCACAAAAGGAGTTTAACAAGTTCAGTCCACTGGCCTTTTAAAAGAGGGATGGGAGAGGTTGCTACTGTCTAAAATGTTCCAAGGGGCTGGTGGCTCAGCCCCACAAAAGGAGTGTTATTTCTGTAAAGGACAGAAAGAATTGACTCTGAAAGGTCTGAAAGGCAAGAAGTCAGCAAATATACAAGATAAACAAAGCACAAGTATCATTTAGTTTCTTTCAATTCAGTGCCAAATACACTAATTTCACCACACAAAATACAAGCTCTTGCAAGTACCCCAGGAAGTGAGAAAAAGGAGAAACGGGGGTGTTTTCTTTTAGAAGTGGTTTTCATGTGAAGTTACAGATGAAGTGCATTTCCAGCTACCGAACAGCTTTAAAACTGTGTTATTCAAAAATCCAATTGAATTTTATCTAAGATATTCTTTAACTTCATAGACAGATTTTTCTACTGTTTTCATATTTGATCACTAGAAATGTTTGGGGAAATTTAACCATATTTATGTGCTCTGAGGTTCTGAGAAAAGACTGAAATAAAAAGGGGAACAGAGAGTTATGTGGCTGTAGACTTTAGGCTGGAGGCTTCTGACACTTAAAGGCCAGGCACGGAAAGCATTCTACTTAAGAGCAATGCAAAAGCAGTGACAACTCATTTCTAAAGCACTGAAAGTTTCTTTGGGTCAAGCCAAGGATGGTCCTCCTTGTAAGATAAGGAGTAGTATCAACAAATATTTCAGGGTGGTTTTCCTACTCCATGCTGATAAGGAAAGCCTAGTACCTTTAAATCCAATTTACAAAAGCACAGCGGTCAGAGTTGTTCAGGAATCATAAAATGGTTTGGGTTGGAAGGAACCTTAAAGAAATCCCCTTAATTCCAACCCCACTGCTGTGCAGGGACACCTTCCACTACACCAGGTTGCTCGACACCCCATCCAAACTGGCCTTGCACACTCCCAAGGATGTGGCACTACACCATTTTTGCTGAAATGGTACTCAGCTATGGGAGCTGGGACCACACAGTGGCATCACTTCCAGTCATAGAACTATTACTCAGACTCTTAGCTCTTCTCTTTCTGCCTTAACAGTAAATCTGAATTTCTAATTACTGCTTTTAAGCACCCTGGTACCACTGCAAATTGAATACCTAAATCCAAGGGGCACCTTTGGCCATTTGAAACTCCCAAGAAAAAGGTGTATGTGAATTCAGCACATTATCTGTGCAAATCTGGGCGACTACATCCTGATTCCACACACTTCCAACTTTGTGCTGGAAAGAGCTCTCCTTTACTATTGTATGCACAGAGTCATAGAGCATCCTGAGTTGGAAGGGACTCACAGGGATCATCAAGTCCAATTCCTGGCCCTGCACTGAACCATCCCCACAAGTCACACCATGCTGCCTGAGAGCATTGTCCAAACACTTCTTGAATTCTGTCAAGCTTGGTGTTTTGACCACTTCCCTGGGGAGCCTGTGCCCAACCACCCCCTGGGGGAAGAATCTTTTTGTAATGTCCAACCTAAACCTTCCCTGACACAGCTTCAGGCCGTTCCCTCAGGTCCTGTCACTGGTCACTGCAGAGAACAGATCAGTGCCTGACCCTCCTCTTCCCCTGACAATGAAGCTCTGTACTGAAATGGGGCCTCCCCTTAGTCTCCTCTTCTCCAGGCTGAACAGACCAAGTGTCCTCAGCCACCCATGGCTACCCCTCAAAGCCCTTCACCATCGTCATAGCGCCCCTCCAGATGCTCTGGAATAGCTTTGTATCTTCTTTATATTGTGGTGCCCCAAATTCCACACAATACTTTCATGCATATTACTTTTTCCTTAGCATTTGTATTTTCCCTGCTTTAAAAAAGACCTATCTTAAGTATGTAGCAGGTGAGCTTGTTACTGGATTTTAAATGCTTGTCAACTGCATGACCCACCTGTTCTTCTACAGACAGCTGTTGCAGGATACAAGGATACTGCTCTGATAAAGCTTCATGTCATCAAGACACTTATTCAGGGAAACTCTGTGATTTAAAGTCCCCAGGTATTCATACAGCCTAACAGGAGGAGCCAGGAGCAAAACCTCAGGGATTTTAAGGCACAACTATTTTACAAGTGAGAGCTTGCATTCACTGTCTTGTTTTTAAGGAAGGCAGTTTTAAGGTGAACATGGGTCCTCATGTTCTGTTTCCAAATTCAACTGGACTTTACTGTTTTCAGATAGCAACAACCCAGGAATCAGACTAACTAAATGTCTTGAATTAACTGCATAGGGAGACTTCTTGCCTGAACAGACATATTCAACCCTAAATGTGGTCTTAGCCCTGCAAAAATGTCAGTAATTGCTTTCAGTCTTAAGTGATGTGATAGCTCAGGATGAAGTACTGCCTGGCTTTTCCCTGACACTTGGCTCAGGCTACTTAGTAGAAGGGCAGTTCTAGGTGAGGCCTCTACTCTCCTCTGGTTTGTTTTTCTTTCATTCCCTGTTTCTATTCTTATTATCACAAAGCACTGAAGGAACATAGTAATTCCTACAAAATTACCATGGTAAGTGGAAACTTTGCAAATAACCTAAATGAGTGACCACAGACATTATTTAGGGAGAACCCAGGGGGCTTGGGGAGGGAGAGGAAGGGAAGCTGGAATTTATTTTGCTGTTTTACAGCTAAATCCCTAAGTTTAGTGGCTGAATAGCTGAAGTGACATGCTGGAGGAGACAGGTTCCTGACATCTCCTTTCTCCTTCTAATTGGTACCTCACAGAGAAATGCTGGAAGGCTTAGCAGTAATGTCTGAGGCATGAAAGTGCCCAGCTGACATGACACTCACTGCCAGAGGTTACAGACTCGTAGTAGAAGAAAACGCAAATTATATCCATCTCTTTTCTCCCTTTACCTTATAGTTTATATTTCACACCCTAGAAGAAACACACATTTTTTGACAAAAAGAAGACTACTCAGATATCTCTGCTGCTGCTGAAATCTGCGTTTTTTAACTTAAATCACTATATACTCTATAAAGAATCCAAGCAAGCAGCTCCATGCTGTTCCACCAGCTTGAGACCCTCCTAGCAGATTCTGCAGAGGACAGGATCATTACACAGGACAGCTAAGTACTTAATGAAGCTGAAATTTGTAGTAGCTTTTCCTACCAGTTACCTGATCACAGTTACATCTGTATACGACTGAACAGGTTTAGTGCCTGTCATCTGACTCTAAAGGCCAGTGGCACTGCCCAGCTTGTGTCCATGTGGCAGCATTTTCCTTGTCTCCTAAAACAACTCTCCATGATGTCTCTTGGGAACAGTTTCTGGCTTGTGTCTGGGCACTGACTGAGAAGTATGGGCTGCATGGACCAAAGCCATCCCAAGAAGCACGCTGTCAGCATGAACTCATCAGTCACCACTTGTGCCCTGTTTAGCTCATTATTTTTGTATTGTCGTTGTTAAAATTAAAAAAGGGAAGTACTCTTCAGAAGAGAACAAAGTAGTTAGGAAAACAATTCATTTGACTTACAAACAGACTTACAGGCAACTGTGCAACAGTGAAGCAGAGCATGGGGTACTGTGGGGACACAATGACCCAGTCCTTCCAAAACCATGCAGCAATTCAATCTGCATTTTAGGAGTTTTTAGACCATGATTTTAGGAGCAACTAAAAAAAAGCAGAAAAAGAAAAAAACCCACAAAACAAAGTAACCACGCCTGGCAGCCTAACTCTTATTTACAGTGAACTGTAAAATAAACTCTGGAGGCAATGTTATGTTCTTAAGGAGTCACTGTCAAATTAAAAACAATAGAAAACACACTTGCATTTCAAATCTATTTGTCTCCTAGTATTGTATGTCACATAAACTTCAAAACAGATGCTATTAGTAGTATTTTATTCTTTCGCCTGGTGTGTTGGCAATCTTCAGAGCTATTTTGGTGGATCTTCCACACAGCAACAGGAATGAGAAAACATTTTTGAAAGTGTGATTGTAAAACCACAAAATACTGACTTGGGAACTTGGTCACTTGTCCCTGAAGCTGCCCTTATTTCAAACCAAAAGGAACCCAACAGACATGCACTAAACTCTCTAGATTCCCCACCCTTACTAGTCACCATTTCCTCAGCTATACACAAAACAGTCTGGTTTAAAACTGTCACTGCTGGATGGGTTGTGCTACTCTGTAAATAAAGAGGTTATTTCCTTCTCACTATATCCAGAATCCTTAAGCCTATTTGCTTGTCTATTTTTTCCACATGAAAAACAGAACAAAGGAAACTTCTGTGTTTGCCAGCGCCTGCTCCCTGGTTTGCTGAAGCATATTGATCTCTGGCTGGGCAAGCCATCCTCTCACGGGGCCCAGCTGCCCTGTTCTCTCACTGCCCTCCAGTAAATCAATAATGTATCCCAGAGCCTGCCTTTTCCTGGGGAATGCAGCCTGCCTCTCTCCACCCATGCAGCTCAGGGGAAGGAAATGAAGGCAGCAGAAGGGGCTGGCTGAAGCGATGGGCTGGGCTGGGTTGCCCCAGCAGCAGGCAGGACTTAGAATGCCAAATCAGCTCATTGTCACTCCTCGGGCTCCAGGATGCTTCTCACAGCCTGCAGCACCCTCCCTGGTGCCCCAGTCAGGCAGGTTGAAACAGAAAAACAGCTGCCCTGACCAGGTCTAAATGGGAAGAGAGGTATTTTTGGATAAACAGAATATCTCAAAGGATATTACTATTTTAGTCAAATGGTTTAAAACTGTGCCTCTTGCACAACTATGTGAGGATGCAGTCTGTAATTACATGTGATGTTCTAAGGTGTTTTTTTTCCTGTGGGATTCTAGCATCATTGGTGAGCAGAACGGCCAGTGACCACTTGGTGAGTGCCTACTCACTAATTTGATTTCTCTTCTGTTCTAGCTGTGTTTGTGCATCTTCATAAGCCAAATGTTGCCCCAACTGTGTTCTGCACTGAGGATTATTCATTGGTGTTCCTCAGGGGCTCAGAGAGCACAGTCCCCCGCCAACACTAAAATAGATGTTGTTAAACACCTTCAGCAGCAGAGGGGCAAGTTTTCACACCAGTGTTACCACTTGAGTGATGATGGACTCACGGTGTTGTTATAGGAAAATTTCTTCTCATGGCAAAAGGAGACGAAGACATTCCCTCTCTGGTTCCTGTCTCCAACTTCCCACTCGCACTCTGGCAGCACAGTTTGCTGCCTCCATAGTAGCACTGACACAGTCATTTACAATGCTGGCCTGTAAATCATCTGCACTGCAAGCCCACAGACAGCTTCACTAGTGCATTTGTGGAGCAGGTAGATGCCACACAGAGCAGGGAACAGCATAAGGGCAGATGTGACATGAAGGAACAGAATCTAGCCTTGATACTACAGATAATCTTCATTTACAGAATCACAGAATCACTGGGTTGGAAGAGACCTTCAAGATCATCGAGTCCAACCCATGCCCTAACACCTCAAATAAACCATGGCACTGAGTGCCACATCCAGTCTTTCTTTAAACACATCCAGGGATGGCCACCCCACCACCTCCCCAGGCAGACAGTCTTTTACTTTATCACTTTTTCAGTAAAAACTTTTTCCTAATATCCAACCTATATTTCCCTTGGCACAGCTTAAGACTGTGTCCTCTTGTTCTGTCAGTTGCTGCCTGGAGACCAACCCCCACCTGACTACAAACATCTTTCAGGGAGTTGTAGAGAGTGATAAGGTCACCCCTGAGTCTCCTTTTCTCCAGGCTAAACAACCCCAGCTCCTTCAGTTATTCCTCACAGGGTTTGTGTTCCAAGCCCCTCACCAGCCCTCCTCTGGATGCGCTCAAGCGTCTCAACATCCTTACAACTAAACCTTATGGCTGATAAAGAACACGAACAAGGGACATGGTACTTTTGATTCTCAGTCTAAGACACCTCCGACTTTTCTTTTGCTTCCTTTTTCAAAGTATTTAGCTTCTTTTTTTTTGGTTTGTGTTGTTTTGTTTTTTTTTTTTCACTCACTTTACTGGGACTAGAAGTCTGATGATCTCATCTGTAGCTGTGACATGCATGGTGCATGTACCTGCAGTGGCCAGCAAGCTGGAGTTTAAGCTGCTGCCCAGCATTGTGTAAGCAGGTCTGTCATGCAGGCAAAAAGATTCCAGTTCGGCTAAGTGGCATTTAACTGTCTTGCTCCTGAGACCATCCCACCTCCATCGTACCTCCCTCATATTGCTTACTGTACATGGTTGAGTTTTTGCAAAACAAGAACAGAAGACACCCAGATAACACCCCTCTTCAGTGCCCAGCTACAATTCATCCCCAGAGCACCATCCATGTCAAGCACTGAGGAACAGAGGTACTGTGTGGAAAACAACAATCCACCACAGAAGCCTACAACATTCTGAATATATGCACAAGGAGGATAAAGTAGGAACAAGTCCTACAGGATAATCTTTCAGGTCATATTTAAAGCAAAGAGAAGACACTCGTTATCTGAATTCATGTATGTCACCACAAGATCATTAGCAAGCTTGATGAATGCTGTAACTCCACAACATGGCCTTCTGCCATTTGAGCTGGAGGATTAACCTCTGTCAGTGGCAAATTGCCATCCTTTACACAGATGAGCAGTGCAAGGGCTTGATGGTTTCTCGCTGTTATTTGTTGACAGCAGAAGAATAGCAAATTGAGGGTGCAGCTCCACGTTCCCAGCCCAGCTGGTCCATCAGCAGAGGACATCCCACTCCCCTCAACTCTGCAGCAGTGACGAGCCGCTCCACCGCTCTGCTTCCTTGCCCTGGTTGTGGGCAGGATTAGCAGAGGGCAGTGCACGGGATGAGGAGGGATGGTGTGAGCTGGAGCAGAGGTCTGCGCAGCAGCTGTCCCTGCGGCCACACCGGCTGTGGTCAGCCGGCNCCGCTCCATTCCTCCTCTTTCGCCCAGAGAAAAGAAAAACCACCGGCTCGGCCCGCTGCCGCTTTCCTATGTTAATTAAATTAAATACATATAACAAATGGTGACTAACTGCTGACTACATTTGGACGATTCCTCCCTNTGGTTGAGTTTTTGCAAAACAAGAACAGGAGACACCCAGATAACACCCCTCTTCAGTGCCCAGCTACAATTCATCCCCAGAGCACCATCCATGTCAAGCACTGAGGAACAGAGGTACTGTGTGGAAAACAACAAACAATCCACCACAGAAGCCTACAACATTCTGAATATATGCACAAGGAGGATAAAGTAAGAACGAGTCCTACAGCATAATCTTTCAGGTCATATTTAAAGCAAAGAGAAGACACTCGTTATCTGAATTCATGTATGTCACCACAAGATCATTAGCAAGCTTGATGAATGCTGTAACTCCACAACATGGCCTTCTGCCATTTGAGCTGGAGGATTAACCTCTGTCAGTGGCAAATTGCCATCCTTTACACAGATGAGCAGTGCAAGGGCTTGATGGTTTCTCGCTGTTATTTGTTGACAGCAGAGGAATAGCAAATTGAGGGTGCAGCTCCACGTTCCCAGCCCAGCTGGTCCATCAGCAGAGGACATCCCACTCCCCTCAACTCTGCAGCAGTGACGAGCCGCTCCACCGCTCTGCTTCCTTGCCCTGGTTGTGGGCAGGACTAGCAGAGGGCAGTGCACGGGATGAGGAGGGATGGTGTGAGCTGGAGCAGAGGTCTGCGCAGCAGCTGTCCCTGCGGCCACACCGGCTGTGGTCAGCCGGCCCCTGAGGGGTCATGGGCCCTCCTCCAAGTTCGGGAGGAACTGATGACGAGTAGTCCTGCTGCCTTTGTACTTCCCGGGCACAGTTTAGATCCCTCCCTTTCAACCCACTGCGTATCTTTGCCTTGCTCAGAAACCCTATTTTTACATTCCGGCGCCTGTGTCTGCCTCCCCACGCATCTCTCGGGCTCTCCCAGCCCCGGGCCGGGCACGCCGCGGCCCCGGCCTCGGCAGCCCCGGGTGGGACGGCGGAATCGCGTTTCCATGGCGGCAGCGGCCGCTGAGGCGCCCGGCGCCTCCCCCCCGCGGCTGGGCGGGAGAGGGGGGAGCGGGGCCCAGCCCGCCCTGACATCCCCCCCGGAGGCCTCTCCGGCGAGCCGAGAGGAAAAACTTAAGAGAAACGGAGAGATGATGGGGGCAAATCTTTGTTTTTCACCCCAGAGGATTACGCAAGCTCAGGGAATGGCCTGTGAGAGGGGCTGAGCGCCTCAGTGCAGCCCTTTCCAAGCCACTTTTCCCCATCCCTGGTGGACTAGCAACAACCGCTTGTTTTTTCCAGGGGGAGGCTGGTTTTCCCCAGGATATTTCTGTGTCCCTGTGGAAAGCACACTGGTGGCTTCCCTGGAGCAGAAGTGGAAAGTCATGGCCAGCACACAAGTGAGTGCTGTGCCAGGGAAAGGGTCTGTGGCCTGTTCGTGAGCCACTGGGAACGTGTCTTTCCAGGACAGCTCTTTTCCAAGTGCAGATCAATACTCCACTCTCAACCGGTCAAGATTTTACTAAAGTAACATATTTAATGCAAAACTCAGGGATTAGTATCTCCTCGAAGGTCCCACTGCTGATCAGTGGGTGGATGGCATTGTAGTCACATTGGTCTGAAAAAAATTGTTATTCATTCAAGGATATCTCCATGTTTCTACACATAAGCAACATTTCAGTCACAAGACCAGAAGCCACAGCAGCACAGTTAATTATTTTAATTTTGTTCACAATTTTGATACTGAAATCTTCCATGAAAATGGAGAACAGAATGTTTTTACAAACACCAGTGTTACTGAAATCATTTAACTTTAAAAAATGAAGAACATTAAATATAGGCATCAACAGTGTACTGCTAGCGCTATGTAACTGCGTACATTATGTCATGTCTTATTCTAGGAAACTCAAGGAAATCCATTGCTTCCAAATGATTCACTCCTCCAACCTGGCACCCAGTTTCAAGTGAGTAGTACAGAAGAGTAGCACATCCTACACATTCCCTGCAAACTTTGTTTAAAAGTCAACTTCAGGAATCCGGGATGGGCAATGCTCCGCCACAGCCAAACTATATACAGATATAGCCTTGTGCAGAAGCCTGCTTGGCTATGTAACTGTATAAACTTGTTTGATATTTTGATTGTTGTATTGCTGCTAAGAACTCTCACCCAAATTAAATAGTTTCAGAGAGTTGCTTTCCAAGCACATGTGAAGATTAAAAGTCCCTTAAGGTTCCATTTATGGGCTATTAATTATTATTATTATTATTTATGTAATTCTCTTCTGTGCTAAGTACTTGTGACTCCATGTGCTTAAGGAGCTTACTGGAGGGATTCCAAAGCAAGGATGTTGCAGAGGAGGAGAGGGAAGAAAAAGCCTGCTGCTTCTAAGAGGAAAGCAGCATGTTGTGTAGGCCTCACAGAAGAAGTTGTTATATTGAAGCATATAAAAGGAGGAAAGCATAAGAAGAAGGGACAGTAGAAGGGTTTCAGGTGTGGGCAAAGACAGTAGAACCAAGAAGGTAAATTCACACTGATGATTTAAAAGATGACAGCACTCCTTTGAATCACCTTAGCTTTTAATGTATAGGAACCAGAGATTTGAAACGAGCCCTTCTCCTTCCTAAAATACCTAATGTCAGCAAACTGAACAGGGATCTCTCCAAAATAGCTGTAGGAAATGCTAAGGAGAGAGCCACAAGTTAACCCCAAGGGGCTAAGGGGCTTAGGCTCAGATTCTTAAAGGTAATTAGGTACCTTTAAATACAAGTTCGACATCTAAATCTTTGGGGCTCAGGATCTTACTTAACTAACTCTGGACTGGAGGAAGTCTCCTTAATGGATTCACAGCCATGAACCCTTTCCTGGATTTGGATCTTGTTTTGTCTTGCAGCAACAGTACAGGGCATAGTTTTATGATGAAAATTAGGCCAGTGTGGTGGGGAGAAATGCTCTCCAGGAAACAAGAGATAGAAATGTAGGGCAGTTAGGAAATGTATAACTGGTCTATTGTGGGGAAAAATCTGCGTGGCTTTTGGTCAGCAATGAGTTTTTCTTAGTATAAGAAAGCCAGTGAAAATAAGGAGAAAAAGCCTCCATATCATGCCATGGAGCAGAATCTCAGAATTCTCACAGGCCCTTTATTTTGATGGACACTGCTCATTTCACAGCTATATTTCTGTATTCTGGGAACATACAAACTTGCTTTTATTCATCTCAGGCATAAAGAGCCTTGAAATTGCAGTAACAATAATTTACACTACACACAGGAGTCTTATAGTATTTACAATTAATTCCTTGAAGTATTTGTATGCGTTCTTTGGTTTGGGCCTCTGGCATATATTGCATTCCACACACAAGTCTTAAGGGATTCAAAAGGATTCTGAGAGCTACATTATTAGAAACATAGTCATATATTTGCTTCTGTATAATGTTCAGCTTTTAATAAATTACCTTCTCTCTTTGTCTCATCCGTCCCTGCTGCCTACTGTCATAAACCTACAGTTTTTCTCTTTAGGAATCTCAACGGTCATTGTTTTGACATTATTTGTGGTGTAATACTCAGTATTTATGAGCCCTTTCCTTCTGTAATGTTATGAGGTAAATAACGAAGAGCTAAATTTAAAAGCATCAAAGCTCATTTTTGTACCATGTGAGAAATTCATAGTAATAGAAGGGTTCCTGTGATTTAAAATCCAGTGAAAATAGTTTTCTTTCAAGTTCCCTGAAGCATTTACGGCTGAAGCATTACAGTGTTGCAACATTAAATGACATACCTGCTGGAAATAGAATGTGAAAATATTTGTTTCCTTTCAGCCTCTGAAGGAGTGAATCTGAAAAATTGTTTTTGTTTTTCTTATTTCCATTTTTAATAACTTGGAATACAGCAAACGGAACAAGTCACCTCCTGAATAACGATGCATTGAACTAATTCACTCCTTTTTCCACAAAAAAAAGATGTCAAGGAGTCTGAAGCACACTCATCTTTCTTGCTGAGCTTCCTGTGCAATATCTCCTCCCAAAGGACTGCAGCCCTTTGCAGCTGCTTTTCTGATCTCCACACAGCTACACAGCTCACCTCTTCCTGCCCCTTCTGCCAGCTTCTTTCTGTCTTACAAGCTTTTGCAACCTGCACACCTGTGTATTTGTCCTCATGCTCTGTCCACAGGAACAGCATAGGAGCCCTGCCAGTGACTAAGGGTCAGTCACATCAAGGCCAGGCCGCAGCAGCTGAAGAATTGTGAAGGATCACAACGGGAGCAGAGAACTGTCACATCTTGAGCGCTGTATAGCACAGCCATAAACACTCCCACACCAGTAGCTGTTGTGCAGGGAGTGTTCACTGTGGTGATTCTTACATACTGTTGGGGCTGCTGGAATGGATCAAAGGAATTTAAGGGCTGCTGAAACAGATTCAGTTCTTGATCCCCTAGAAGCCACGCAGAGAAAGAGCCGCCTTGGTACGTTAAGCCACTTCTGCATCCCATCCCCCATCTGTGCCTTTGAGAGATGATACAGCTCAGCCTTTGGTGTCTCATTATCCAAGCAAGCAGATCTGGTATAAATCTAAAAGGTTTTCATGGCAGGAAGTGGTAGGTGGAGATATCCTAAGGGCTGGAGCAAGGCTAAGTCACAGCTGCCAGGGAAACTCGGGTAGGTGAGTGGGTGGGAGGAGGCAAGAACATCCTGGCAAGAGAGCACCTTTCCAAGGATGAGCACAGTTGAGAGAAAGTTATTGGGAGAGTGTAACTGTGCAGCAGGGGTGGGCTTTGTCCAGCACTCACTTTAAGACCAGATGTGGAACACAACTCCCTCCATTGTGTTGTAAAGAAGAGAAGTGTCAATCCCCTCTCTTACCTCTCTACCTTTCTCCTCTCTCCAAGTAGAAGAGAAAACCTTATGGAATGAGGGCATTCTTTCCTTAAAGTGAAAACCAACCTTTTCACTCCTTCCAGTATTCCTTTCACATTGTTAATTGATTGTGCTGTTGTTACCAGGAAAAAAAATAGTCTGAGGAACACCAGTCTCTGCTGGAGCTGAAAAATGTTCTGAACTGAGACCTAGCCCTCAAGTTTAGAAATGGAAAGTGAGCATCCATTGACATGCATGGAAATTCCAGCTGTATTGCCTTCTTTATAGGGGCTAACTCTATTTGTTCTTGAAGGCAGCTCTGAGGAATCATCACTGGGAGATTGCTGGCACTTTCCAAGGACTGAGTGAGCTGGAGCACCTGCTGAAGCTACTGCTGTCTGCGAGGGTATCAGGAGGACGTTTAAGGTGTAGGCTGGTCAGAGGCCATGCTCCCACTAAATCTAGTTGTTTACCAACTTCTCCAAGGGAAAAAAAATCACTAATAATTTGGTCCTAATTTTATTGGGAGATCTTGCAAAAGTAATTGAGAGGTCTGCCTGTGGGCTAAAATAGCTCTTAGAAAGTTGCAAGTGAGAACTTGATACAAAGCACTTCTACAGGAGCAAAATCCTAACTCCAGGTGGGAACTGTAAACTTGCACATTGTCAGCTGTGACCAGGTGCTCACAAGCTGACATTACAAATAACATAGAGGTAGAGATGTCTTTGCTTGAGCTGGAGTGCAAGGGTGTATCAGCTATGGGCTCTAAGGCAGTATTTCACATTCATGTGAGTGTAACAATCTTTGACCTTGGTTGTAAGTTTTGTAAAGTCTGTTACTCAGCAAAAGGCTTATAGAGCAAAAGCAGATAAGACAGTGGTTAAGACTTTTTCTTTTCCCTTTCCTAAATGAATTGTACACATCTGGATTTGGTCCCTTTGTTCTGGGAGCAGTAGCAAATATTTGTCATGTGAACATACTCTCTACAAACATCAGACCATTTGTATTTTTAAAAAAGTGCTCTTCAGCTTGTTGCTACAGACAAATGGGTTCTCCCAAAGCAATTGGGGCAGGCAATACAAAGAAGATAGAGAAACAAGTCTGCCTTGAGACTTGAGACTTCGTTTTTATATCCTTTTGCAAAAACAAAACTGAAAGTGCAGGTCCTTCAAAATGCTGAAGTGAATGTGTTCATCTAGGAAAGTATAGTTAAGTCTCTTCTAGCAGAAAAAATGATTCATTTGACTTACAGTAGGAAAAGTGGATGATTTCCTTTGTTTAAGACTCAGTAGAGAATTCCTTATTTGGAAACTGTGCTGTTCCCCATATTTGGGAGAATCTGTTTGCTGTTTCCTAAGGGTGTGTTCTAACTGTGAGAACAGCCTAGATTTAAAAAGCAGAGGACTTTCTTTGTGCTAGGAATGCAGACTACCAAGCTGCTTCAGCTGCTTCTCTGTCCAGCTGAACGGTTGTCTTTCATCTGAATATTGAATTTAGCTATATGTTTGGAGAATACAGATTGAATGGCCATCTTGTTAATGTGTCCTCTTTGGACTGTAAACTTTAAACAGATAGTCATTTTAGCCATTTATCTGAAACAACGGGTGTTTTGATTAGGAAAGTACAGGACATAGCAATAGACAAGAGATTATGTAGCTGGAATAAATTGTCTCCATGTAAAACTCTGTATTTACCATGGCTCCAAGAGTGTTTTGCATTCATTCACTAAAGCAACAGCATGGGACTTTGCAGAATGGTGTTTTTGTGCATGGTAGAAAACTAGTAAATGTCGATGTGACTGGGAAAATTCCTTAGGATTTATGTTTTGTGTTAATGTTTAATCAGACTTTGCAAAAGTCAACCAGTCTGATGGAGTGGTGAGATAGGAGTCAGGTCAGACACAAAATCCCTATTATAACATCAGTAATAACATTATAGCACCATAACTAGTAGCTTTGTTTTCAAAGTATGCTGTAAAATGTACTCTGAGTTGAAATATAGTGTATGTAATTAGATTTTCCTGCAAAACTTGTTTCTGGAGGGCTAATATTCCCAACTGCTCTGGGAAAAAAAAAAAAAGAAAAAAAGAAAAAATAAAAAAAGAGAGAGAAAGAAATTCAGAGAAAAGCTATTGAAAACACGTGAGAGCTCCTTGCAGAAGGGAAAAAACTAAGTTTGCAATCTACGTGGTCTAATTAACCTGTAGTTACTTCTGACTTCTCCATTTCTGCAGTGGAACATCAGAGTATGGCTGCATCTCACTGCTCACCAAAAAATTGTTGGGATAAAATATGACTACTGTCTGACCTCATCAGAACTGCATTGATCACTGTTACTGCTTTGATCACTATATTTTCTTTTTGTGGGCTGTGGCATTCCTTGGAGGGGATCTACAAGCCCAAGAGCTGGGTGGTGGGACTTGGACAGATGCTACAGGCTGCAAGATTAGAGGGAACTCGTGCAGGTAGGTAGATAAGTGCAGGGCTTTTCTTTCTTGTACAACAGTCATGGTCAGATGTCTTCTCCAAACCTAAAGAGCTTCTGGGACAGAAGACGAGAAGTTACAGGTCTTCATCCTATTCTGGAACCATTTTACCTGCTAAAAGGTAGACACAGTCCTTATTTTTCATGTTCTGTGTGTGGTCAGTAGCTGCATCTAAGAAAGATACCATATGGAGAGTGCACATGGGCTGCGCATTCTGCATCCAGGAAAGTTTCTCCTTGCAAAATGAAAAGCTGTTTCTAAATAGCTGAGGGTCATGCTGTACTGTCAGTCCCCCCTGAGGACTGAAGGGGAAATTAGTCATCTACCATGGAGCAAAAGGAACAAAAAGATGATAAACAAAAGCAAAGTCACATGATTTTTTGTTTTTATTTTTATTTCTAAACCTGTACTTTCTTCTGGTAAGAGAGTCAGAAGCCAAGGATTTTGAAGGGAGGAGAGTTACAAAATCATCCTTTCTAATATCGTTACTGATGTCCTGGAGGAGGGGATTGAGTGCAGCCTTAGTAAGCTG
Organism: Hylia prasina; assembly: GCA_013397195.1. Taxonomy (NCBI): domain Eukaryota; kingdom Metazoa; phylum Chordata; class Aves; order Passeriformes; family Sylviidae; genus Hylia; species Hylia prasina. The sequence goes on along the minus strand of VYXD01011351.1, from coordinate 303,703 downwards.
GAGGAGAACTCCAAGTTGGTTGGGAGTGTTGATCTGCTGGAGGGCAGGAAAGCTCTGCACAGGGATCTGGACAGGCTGGATCGATGGGCTGAGCCCACCTGTACGAGGTTCAGCAAGGCCAAGTGCTGGGTCCTGCACTTGGGTCATGACAACCTCAGGCACTGCTACAGGCTTGGGAAAGAGTAGCTGGAAAGCAGCCCAGTGGAAAAGGACCTGGGGGTACTTATTGAGAGCCCAACAGAACATGAATCACTGTGTGCCAGGTGGCCAAGAGGGCCAATGGCATCTGGCTTGTGTCAGCAAAGGTGTGGCCAGCAGGATCAGGGTAGTGATCACCCCCCTGTACTCAGCTGGTGAGGCTGCACAGCAAAGTGTCCCGTTTTGGGCCCCTAATTACAAGAAAGACATTGAGATGCTGGAGCGTTTCCAGAGAAGGGCAATGGAGCTGGGGAAGAGTCTGCAACACAAGTCCTATGAGGATCAGCTGAGGAAACAGGGATTGTTTAGCCTGGAGAAAAAGAGGCTCAGGGAGGACCTTATTACTGTCTGCAACTCCCTGAAAGTAGGGTGTAGCCAAGTGGGGGTTGGTCTCGCTGAGGCAACCAGCGACAGACAAGAGGGCGTAACCTCAGTCATAACCAGAGAGGTTCAAGTTGGCCATCAGAAGGAATTTCTTCACTGATAGAGTAGTTTAAACAGTGGATCATGCAGCCCAGGAAAGTGGTAGAGTTGCCATCTCTGGAATTAGTAGAGTCACCATCCCTGGAAATGTTTAAAAAATGACTGGCACTTAGTGCTATGGTTTATTTGGCATGGTGGTGTTTGGTGAAAGTTTGGACTCAGTTAACTTGGAGGACTTTTCCAAACTAAATGATTCTGTGATTCTATGATAACTGTAGGTGACCTTGGCTCTTTCTGTTCTCCTCTTCAGTGGAGTATTGCAACTTCCTTTTTCCTTTCTGCACATCAGATCAAGTGAACCGAAGAGTGTCTGTACTGCTGCAGAGAAATGTGGAAAATATGCTACAGCTTCACATTACCTGGAGCTCACAGGCTCCCCTCATCACTTGGCAGCCAGGCAGACCAGGGCGGTACCCACCCATGCTAGGGGCACAGTTTTGCCTTTAGAACTCTGTAGTTAAAATATAAACATGTTTGCCTTTAGAACTCTGTAGTTAAAATATAAATATGTTTCTTCCTTATGATGGCATGAAGATACCTGAAACTTTGCAATGTCTAACTGATACTGAAGTATTCTGCTGCTTACACTTGGCAAGTCACTTCATTACTAGTTCTTCCAATATTTCGTGCTCTCGCAGAAATTTGGCCCTCTAATCACTTTTGTATTTGTGCTAGTTTTTTATTACAGCTATTATTTCCCTTTCAAAGAAATTGCATAAACTACTTCAGTGCATAGATCTCTCAATGTAAATCAGTCTCCTTGTTTTTATGAGTTTGAAGTTTTGGCAGTATTGGTGATTTTCAAAGAGATCAGAGGCTTTCAAGTCTTTAATATACATCTGTTAATTAGATTATGCTGCAATGAAATCTAAATAAAGATTTTATAAGATATTTAGTTCTGTTAAGATTGTTCAGGCATCAAATAAATGTGCTTTGTTCTTATACCAAACAGCACAGGTCATAGAAATTTAAAAAAGCCTCAAAAAAGCCTGTTGTTTCAGCTTCACACCTAAGAAAGAAATGTAAAGTTGCACTATTGATGGAGTTCTGACCAAATCAATGTGGGCCTGAGCAGACAGTACTTCTCACAAAATAAGGGCTGTAATAGGTTTGTGTGGCAAGTTTTTGGTTGCAGGGAGGCTACAGGCATGGCTTTTATGAGAAGATGCCAGAAGCTTCCCCTTGTCCAACTGAGCTGATGCCAGCTGGCTCCAAGATGGACCCACCACTGGCCAAGGCTGAGCCCATCAGCAATGGTGGTAGCACCTCTGGTGTAATGTATTTTAGAACAAGAAAAAAAGCCAAAACATCAGGTTGGGTTGGGAGAGAGGAGTGAGAATATGTGAGATGAGCATCTTTGCAGACACCAAAATCAGTGCAGAAGGAGGGCCAGGAGGTGCTCCATGCACTGGAGCTGGGATTCCTTTGCAGTGGTGAGGTAGCTGTGCCCCTGCAGCCCATGGAGGACCATGGGGATGCAGAGATCCACCTGCAGCCCATGGAGGAGATGCAAGCCAGAGCAGGTGGATGCCTGAAGGAGGCTGTGACTCCATGGGAAACCTCCACTGGAGCAGGCTCCTGGCAGGACCTGTGGCCCCATGGAGAGAGGAGCCCACGCTGGAGCAGGTTTCCTGGAGGGACTTGTGACCCTGGGGGGGAGCCACACTGGAGCAGCTCATGAAGAACTGCAGCTCATGGGAAGGACCCATATTGAAGAAGTTGGTGGAGGACTGTCTTCTGTGGGAGGGCAGGGGAAAAATAAGAGGAGTCTTCTCCCTGAGGAGTAAGAGGCAGAGACAATGTTTGATGGCCTGACCTCAACCCCAGTTCCCATCCCTCTGCACTGCTGGGAGAGAGGAGAGAGAGGAAATTGGGAGTAAAGTTAAGCCCGGGGGTGGGGGTGGGGCGGGCTGGGCAGTTTGTTAAGATTGAATTTTTATTTCTCATTATTCTACTCTGATTTGATTGACAATAAATTAAACAAATGTCCCTAAGGCAGGTCTTTGTGCCCATGATGGTAATTGGTGAGTGATCTCTCCCTGTCCTTCTCTCAACCCACGAGCCTTTTGTTATATTTTTTCCTTCCCTGTCCAGCTGAGGAGTGGGGTATTAGGTGGGCAACTGGCATCCAGCCAGGGTTGACCCACCAAATTGTATTCCGAGTTTATCAGCACTTTAGACAGAAGAAATTTTTTTGACAGTTGTAATTTGAAGTGAGAAATGCGAGGTGATGATTAAGGCTGGCTGAACTGTCAGAACAAACTTACTGTCATAATGTTCCTCAAGCCCTCTGGAAATAGCCCCTGCTCAGTTATTTTCAGAGCACATATTTGTGTCTCTATTAGGTTGACCCATTTGGTCTAAGTTAGGAGTGTTAATCTTTTGTTGGTTTGAGCCAGTCATTCTGACAGCTACTTAACAGTTTGCTCAGTGTTCATATGATCACCTTCTTTAGCCTAATGTACTGTCTTGATACTGAAATGTTACAAGCCAGCACTTACCCATGGAACAATTATAAAGTAATAATATGACATTCCCTGACAAATTTTGGCAAAGTTGCTCAAACAGTTGCCATGAGTATGAAAGCATTTAGAAGATGAGCCCATTTACTTGTTACCAGCTGTCATTGTTTTATCCTTGGTCTTGCACCATTTTTCCCCATAAAACCACAAACTCTATTGTTGGAGCTAAGATTATGCAGGAATTTAGCCTTTTATTTTCTTTGCCATTGATAATTCTAATGGTTGCAAAGAAAAAGAATTGTATTCCATAAGACATTGCAATTTAGAAAGAAAAAAACAGTGCTTAAAGTTTTCATGGCTTCTGATTTAGAGAGGCCTGACTTACTGTGACTGAGTACTGTACATGGCTGCACAGGTGTTATGATGGCAGGGAAGCCTTGGAAGGAAGTTTACTAATTATTTTACAGCAATTTGAAGTGCTTATATTTCTCTATATGCATTTTTCATACTAGCTGTAGCTGATTCTTAGATTAAAATAAAGTGGTTGGATAAACAGATTCCCAGGATTTCAGTAGAAGGTTTGTTTGGCATTTCAAGTCACTTCTTTGAGGAGCATTCACCTGTGACAGATTACCATGACTACTAATTTATGCCTCAGCCTGTTTTACATTAGTTGTCCTTTCCTGACTCCAATAACAATTTGTTTGTTTAGTTTGTGGCAGATGTGCCAAGCTTGAGGATTAAAAAAAATGAGTAACTTCTCTTCCACACGTCCCCCAGTTAGGTGCCTCCACACTGTGGTTATTTATTTTGAGCAACATTGTTAGGTCCTTTTATTTGCTTTCTGGTTTCTGAGCTTGAGAGTGGACCTGACTCACATTTTCCAAGCACTGTGCAAGTGCTAGGAGGGATTGTTTGGGGTGTTTTTTTCTGTAGCAAAGTTCTGTTCTACTGCAGTCTCCCTATTCCTGCAACCCAAATCTTGAGCAAGAAAACCTGTTATACAATGAGGTGCAGCAAATCCACAGAAGCTGGCATCTTACTGTTGGGCATTACTTAAACAAGACAGAGAGCTCAGAAACAGTGCATGGTGGTCTGTTTGTTCCAAGAGGAGAAAGGTAGGTATCCGTATTAATTGCTGTGTCAAAATATTATGTTCTAGCTAGAAGTAAGAAAATTACAGCTGGTACGTGACTCCAGTTATCACGTGATCTTTGGAAAAAACAAACCCATACTGCTTTATGGACAAGCCAACAATTCCTGAACAGTAATTTATGATGAAAGCAGGCCAAAAAGGCTATCAGCATCCAGCCAAAACCCACCACTCATGCAGAACAAGACTTGCAGAAGATGAAGGTAATTTTTTAATTCTAAGTACTTACAGCTCCCTGTTGTATTAAATCTCTGAACTGTGACTCCACAGCTCACTGATAGGGGCCTCTTTCCCCTTGAGATGTTGGTTCTCTGGTAGCTGCCCCTGCTACACTGCACCCTCCTCCCCAGCCACCTTGACAAGGCTGTACAATCTCCTCCGGTCCCTTCAGCCTGACTGGCCTCGTTTGTTCAAGGAACTGTTGCAGTTCTGGCTACAAAGATATTATCCTGCAAAACATCTGAGAGTAAAACCTTTCATCCAAGTGTACACAGTGAGTTTCCACTCCTTCAGATGCAACAGCCTAGTAGAATTCATTCCTTCCCTTTTCCTGAGATGCAAGTGGGAAAAATATATTGCAATCTATCACATTAAGGAAAATTGCTGGAGGATGTAGAGATTTTCCCTCAGTCTGGTCCCAATTATATTTATTTTCTATTTTAAATGTGACCTAGTGTGCTCATAGCAGTTTCAATGCTAGAGTGCTCTGCTGTGGCCCCAAATAGAGCTTTGTGTATCCCAGCTCCATTTTGTGATTCTCTCAGTCACATATATTGGCCCAATTTTTTATTCATGTCAGACCCAGAGAGCCTAAAGGCCTGAAACCAAAGCATTAAACCATTACAAACCCACTAGAAGAGAAAGTCTGGAGATGCAATTGTCATTGCTAAATCAGTTATTGCTTAAAATTTGCTACATAGGTCTAATTCCAGGTAATTTCAGGTATAATTTGTCCTCCTCCAGCATAAAGCCAGCTTAAAGGAAGAAAAAAAACCTACATGGACTGGTCTGCATGTAATACCCTTATGCTATGGAGTTGTGGCATTAGGCATATGAGCCCATAGGTTTCTTTGAATTTAATGTAGGAATGTAGGATTGTCATTCCCTATGCTTGAGGAAAGTAAATTATGTCTGGGTCTGCATGCAGAAACACAAAAGCCAGAAATAAAATATTGAGAATCTGACTGCAAAAAAACCCCTAGCCTTGATCTGGCCAACCTTCTGGAGCCTCCCAGCCACAATACTAAAATCTTAATGCAAATCAGCAGCCACAAGCAACATACTGTATTTACTTTGCAATCAGGACAGAGAATGTGCTAGAAGCGGCTCATGAGGAGGAAATGAGTGTGCTCAGGAGTCCCATAAATTCGTTGCAGGAGGCGCCAGGCTGGTGCTGCATTTGGGTCTCAGTGCCATTCTGCAGAGTTAACTAACACCAGTGTGGCTGATTCCCTCCTTCCTGTGGGGTGTCAAGAAGCCCACATGCAGAAAATCACAGAACGTCTGAATTGTTTGGATTGCAAGAGACCTTGTCTCATTTCAAGCCCCCTGCCATGGGTAGGGACACCTTCCACTGGACTGGGTTGCTGTTTCAACTACCTCTGGGGTGAGTGGATTAAAACAGATGAAAGAAGTGTCACCAAAGACACAGATAAGGGTTTGGGTCTCCAAATGCACTTTTAGATCCCTTGCTGAGAGTTTGGTATTTGTTCTGCAGAACATGCCAGTACCAGTGTCAAAGTACGTGATAAACCTCAAGTTCTTTCCTTCCAGCAGCTACAGCAAATCTGTTCCATCACTGGGAGATGGATGCTGGTAGGCAAACAAATTCCAGTTCTGGCTACCTAAAAGCTGAAGTTGCAAGACATAAACGTTAAGACAATTTATGACTTCTCTTGCCTATAATGGCACTGTTTTCCAAATCTCTTCACATCTCCTTTTGACAAAAGACAATCTAAACCTTCTTAAAACCAAATTGTCAGTTCCCCAGCAGAACACATACTGTCCTTTTGGATGGGGACAAGATGGCTAACAGACAATAGAGGTGCATACAAGGGGCAGAGTATTTTAAACTTGCTGTTGTGTTGTCTAATTTAGAAAGTAAGTTATAAAATTGAAACGGAAGTTCTGATGGAGATTGCAGCGGTACTATCATGACCTATTCTTTTTAAAGAATTAACATTGGAAGCTCCAATAACTGTACATACCTTTACACAAATGGTTAACACATGCACTGGGAAAACTGCAACCTTCATCCAGATTTGGTGATGACCACAGCCCCGTGTCACTGTTGATATATCTTTATAACAACACAGTTAGGAAGAGAAAAACATTTCAGATACCAATATTCCAGCTCATTTTGCCTTTTTTATGGGACTGTACCTAAAATTTAAAGAGACAAGCACGCTAGTAAGGCTCAAGCTTTGCTGCAATAATTAAAAAGCCTTGTGAAATGCTGAGAGAGAGAGCCCTGGCTTTTGTTTTACAAGCACTTGGCAGGTCATAAATAAAGCATGAGAGAAACAAAGGAAGTAAAATTGTGCCAGCCCCCAATGCACCTTAAGGTTCATTTAATTGCCAGAAGTATTTTCTCAGTGAAGGGAAACTGCTTGTATAAGGCAAGATGCAAAGCAATCGATATTGGCAGCATTCAGTTTGCCTATGTCTTACCCATTTTGTTTCATTTTTCTGCATCACAATTTTTTTGAGTGTTAGCAGCTGCAAACAGGATAAGTTCAGGTTAATAATGAACATGCCCTTAGAAATTTTACAGTTTTTACTGCTCTAAGCAGTCAAATGCATTGTGATCAAACATGTATTGGATAGTTAAGCACTTTTAATAGACCAAGCATGTAGCTGCAGCAACCTCCATCTTTGTGAAAGGGTCTGACTGTTGCAGCATGGACTGTTCAGCAACAGCCTTCACCCCCCAAAAAAAACCCACAACTCAAAACTGAGGAAATTTTCATATCAGTCAGTTCAGCCCTTTTTGCATCCATGGTTTGTCAGTTTGTTTTAATAGAGTTTAGTTTTACATTCATTCCTCCATTTAATTTATTCAATGTTAGAAGGAAATACCCAGCACAGAAGATGTCCACAATAATTTCTCTGTTCTATATAACAGAACTTGCCTGATTTTGTGAAAAATGTCAGTCAATTGAAAATGAAAGTAATGTGCACAGAACCCCTCACCATTAGCCCCTGAAAAAATGCAGAAAGTTTGTTGCAACTTAGTTTGCATATTTTTAAAAAAACCTGGGTCCACTAGACAGATAATTGAAAATTCAGATATACAGAACCAAAATCAATCTTCAGGCTGCAGATACAAAATTTCATTGGCTTCCAAGTGCAACTGAGAGTTAAACTGATAGCCTAGGTTTAAGCCTGTTCTACAGACTTTTATTCTGATTATTTTTACTATGAATCTGCTGTTGTGCCTTCATTCACCCTCAGCTCCTCCATGTCTGTCATGATTTTTCTTTATATTGTGTGCAATACTTACAAGACCTAGAAGAAAGACCCTGTGCTGGTTCAAATAACATCTGTTTTCCCTGTAAAATCTTAGGATTTATTTTCTGGCACTGGAACAGTAGCCAGCAGTTTTAGTTCTCAGTCTAGAGAACCTGCTTAAAAAGCTTGACATTTTTGCACAATTTCAGCTAAGTCAGTGGGACTGGCTTCTGGTGGAAGCTAAGTGCTCTCCTGCTTTTAAAAGATGAAAGCTGTAATAACAACTTCAATTTGAAAAGGAATGAAGAGCAAAGAGTTATATATATTAACTATTGTACTTTGGTATTCTAGGGCTACACTGCTACGTTCCTCAGTTTCTAGAAGAAATGCATGGGACTCTGCTTCTTTATTAGATGTTTTATGAGAAAGTATGACAGACTTGACAAGAAATTAATGGCTAAATATAACTTTACAGCTACATGTATCTTTACAGCTTCCTGAAAGCTAAAGTTTGTACAGACTTGCTTTAATTACCTAATTATAAAACAATACATAATGCCAAAAAGCTATCAGTTGACATTATCTGTGTATGTCAGCACCAGTTTGTTTCACTGAGCTTTTGCTTAACTCCTGACTCCCTTTAATTTTTATACTCTATGGATCTATCAAAGGTAAATAATGGAGCTTTGCCCACAATAACATACTATGATGTTTTCTGCACATCAGCTTTAAGAATCTTACCATAAGCAGCAGCCACTTCTAAAGAAGTTCTGATCTAAAGAATTGGATTCCAGTCTGAGGATTTCCTTGACAGACATAGCATTGCCTGATTTTCAGTGGCACTGTTTGCCATGGCTAACTGATACACATATGAAAGTTGTTATACCCACACTTTTGTGAAATGAAGAATAAGTTACTTTGGCCAAAGTAACTAAAAAACCCTGGAGTTCTCAGGATTTGTGAAGGCAACAGTGGAATGGCTTTTCCATGTATCCCTGTATACTAACAAACCCTGTTTCCCTCAGCAGAAAACAGGAAGGAGCACCACTTGGAGCACACATATCAACACTTAGCTAGCAAAAACCTTTTCCAGGCCTTTCTCAAGGTCCTGTTGCTGTGGGCTCCTGGCCATCAAGCCAAGCTCCATCCCATGGAATCAGTTCAGTATTTCAGTTCTTCAAACACCCAGATGGGGCTGGCTGAGACCATGCAGGAGCTGTAAGTCACCTACCCACCTGACCAGCAGATGAAGGCCATGGGAGGTACCCTCAAACGTCTGAAATCCAGCATCTGGACTGAACCCTAGCTCCCTTCATGTGAAAGGGGTTTCTTTATAACAATTAAGAGAGCATAAGCAGCTCCTGGGTTAAGTTTGTCATATGTTAAAAGACATGTGAAATGGATGAGGTGAGCATAGAGAACCTGGGTGAGATGCAATTCACTGCTGACATAAATCTTGCACATGCCTTTGATTGCGTGGAAAAGCATGGCTGTGTTAAGGGGAGAGATTGGGAATGTTTCATATGCATCATCATAAATTAAAGAGTAGCAGCCACATTCTCCAATGCTAATTAAGTGTAACTCTTCCAGTATTCCCAGCGCTTGCAAGCAGATTCTTTTTCCTTTAGCTAAAAGATATTGCCTACATGCTTTCTCTTTCTTCTTTTTATTTAAGTTTATTGTTTGTTAGAAAGTCTGGCCCGTTTCCAGAAGGAAGAAGCTTTGGTGACTCTCCTGCTGGCACAACTCAGAGAAACACATGGAATTTTTGTTTTTCATTTCCATCTTAGCAGCAGCAGTTAGAAATAACCATCCAGCTAACACTTAGAAAGAATAACAGCCACACAAAAATTTTAGGGACAGAAAAATCAAAATGAATGAAAATGTCTGTCAAGGATTTAGACACCATTCTAGAGACAGACCTGGGGACACCAAACAGGTGTTTTGTTTATCAGAGGATCACTTTTATTTAAGAATATGAATGTATATTAAGTAAGATAATTAAATACAGAGAAAAAACACTATTTGAACTGGTTGTGTTTTCAGAGAAGGCCAGTAAAGCTTATGAAGGGTCTGGAGCACAAGTCCTGAGAGGAGCAGCTGAAGGGGCGTCACACTCTTCAGCAGTAGCCAAAGGCAGTTGCATGGATACAAGCGTGGGAGCAACATGGGATATGCCACATTTCCCTGGAAGCAACAGCAGCTCAGGGACTGGAGAGTATGAGACAGCACTGCACAGAGGATCACAACAGTGTGATTCCACAACATGGGGAGCTTTAAAATCAATACTGGCATTTGGACCTTTTTGTAATTTCACCAAATGTAATTTATAAAAGAAAGGTGAAAGACAAAGGACTGGCTCTTGCTTCTTCTTCACTTAGACACTTAGAGCTGGATCCATGCAGATTCCTGCAAATCAAAGATGCTGTTTCAATTTCACTTCTTGATGAGGCTCTAAAACAAATAGGCTCTGAGGAGATGCTTATAAGGGAATAGAGTGGGATTTCAGGAAGATATTTATCTCTGAAAAAACACCTAATTGTTCAATTAACTCTAAACGCAACTTAAAAAGAAGGCTCTCTATCATTCTTAACACATCCTAATTTAATTGCAAACACTGTTTTTCTTTCCTTCCATCTCATTTTCCAAAAGGCTATCCAATACAGCAATTTAATGAAATTTTAATTTGAGAATTCTTTGTGCCAATCTAAAGAACACAGATTAGAATCTATGCAAAAGCTATCTGAATGATTGAATATTTTGCAGAAATGCAAATAATAGGCAAGCTCTTTCTAATGAAAGGCACTACATGGCTGAAGATGGTTGGAATTTCCATTCAAGACATTTCACAAATAAAGAAAATGCCAGCAAGAGCTAAACAAAACCATCAATTATCAAAGAAAACCAAAAGAATATGGCGTCCATGTTTTCAAAAATAAAGTTCTATAATTTCTTCACCACAAATCCTACATTAATTTTCATGTATGGTTACAAGCTGGAACTAGGATGCTCAATCTAAGGTCTACCAGCCAGCCTAGTTAGAAAGCATTTGGAGAGTGAAGGTCTTCCCTGCATCTTTGACTGATTCCTATAACTATCTTTTAGACTAGATTTTTTTTCTCTGTACTGTATTAAAGTGTTTGCAAACTCTTAGGACGATCAAGCAATTCCCCAATACTCTGTGTGACTTGAGGTAGTAAATATTTAAATACGAGTTCAGCATTTAAGGCTATGCAGTAAATTTCTTCCAGACTAGCCCCTGAGCATCCTCAGTGATCAGTATCACTCATCAGCCCCTCAGATACTTACATAAATTAAGATCTGGATGTTTGAAGACACTAAGGTAAAACTCAAGTGCTTTGAAAAATCAGGGCCTACAAACTTGTCAGATTTAATTAAACATTTGACTAAGCCTCGTCAAATTAAAGAACTTGCATTTTAAGAAGTTGAAATTAATGATCCAGAATTAAATCTTTGCTTTGGATTTGCCAGTTACCAAGAGTAATTGATAAGAACAATAAGTCTGTTTAAGACTGTGCATGACCAGACAAACTGGGGTGTTCCAATTCCATTACAAAGTGAAGCCCCTCAGAATTGGGGTGGCTGTTTTCAGAATCTCTTTGTACGTGCTGCCCTGGCTCTTGCTGCTTTACAGTGACTGTAAAGCCAGTGCTTTACCCTTCACACTGGCTTACGTGGGAATCACAGAACAATTTATATAGGCTCAAAAAGATGGTGATAACTAAAATGATTTTGCATGCAGGCATAAAGATCCACCACTGTCACGTGCATAGCTGCATAACTAAACTCAGCCACTGAGGCTTAAATGGTGTGCCTCTTTTGCTGGAGTGGGCTGAAGGGCAGGTGCTATGACATAGGAGCTCAGAACCCAAAAGAACCCCAGACCACTCTTCCCTGAAAATATAGCAGAAGCAGGACACTCACCAACTGCCAAAATAAATATGGGATTGAAATTCTTTCAATCTTTGCATCAGGCCCCTTTGAGAGAAGCAAAAATACCGTTTATCCTGCTTAATCCAAGTTTCACCCTAGCCCAGCATCTTCAGAGGGCAAACACTTTTAATCCTGGTGGGTAACAGACACTTCCACAATTAATTCAACATCTGTTCACCACTTTGAGTCACACCTAACAGATGGGCCACATCAGCTGGGAAAAAAAAATTAAATGGAAAGGGCACCTCATCAGTTCCCTGACTGAAACACTTTGTGACATATTGCAAATGGCTATTAAAAAGGGAGGAAGACAGCTGTAGGGGAGGATGTTGTCTTTAAATTGTACCCATTAATACTGAGCAGGTAGGAACAAACCCAGACTCTGTTTTGAATCCTGCACCCCAAAGCCATCCCCTTGCCCCTGCTCCCACCCAACCTCACTCTTTGCCTGGCAAAAGGTGGCAACTTTTTCCCTGCAGCTTGTAGGCATTCCACCCTCCATCAGGGAGGTAGGATTGCTGCCTGCTTTGCATTATCACAGGACAATCAATCTGATCTCTGGAAGGTGCTCAGCTTGTTTAAAATACGTCTATGAAACCTCTTGATGAAGTTTCCCACTTTGCATGATCAATGAGAGTTTGATTAGTGATTTTTTGTGACACCAGAATAATTAGATGGCTGGTTTCCAAGCTAACCCTTGTTATGAGCACACACAATTGTACTTCAAGCAACTGGGCACAAGAACAATCAAGTACAGCTTAGCTTCTCACATTACCAGTCATCTTTTTCATTTGCAACGTGCTTCATGAACATTAATGATTGCCTGTCAAAATGTAGCTTGTACAAGTGTGATGAAGATTTAATCAGACCGAAGAAAGATTACAATCAATGTTATTGTGAGCATTTAATGTGACAGAGAGACAGTAGAAGATTTCTGAACAAGTTCTGAACTATATAAATGCACGCCCTTGTGTTAAGTGACAATTTATCAAAATACCTTAAGTAATTTGTTGTCCTTTCTAGGGCCTAGCCTTGCAACTAAGAAGGAAATGGCTTAGTTGGAGAAATGCTACTTTTGCCAATGGATAGGACATAAAAGCCCCACCTTTTCTTTGACAGATTTATTGAAAAAAAGAAAAGGATTCTAGGCAGGTCCAATCAGAAGCCTAAGGAGCTGCCAAGTTTCATCAGCTTTAGCTCTGTGCCTGCAAATAATTTTGCAATCATTTCTGTCCACCTTCCCCAAACTGGTCTGTTATAGACAGAACACAGAACAGGCACTCAGGCCACCCCAGACAGCTCCTTGTGTGTGCACAACTCACCTGGACATTGCTTGTGCTGCTCCCTCTCAACCAAAATTACAAGGCAGGGCACGAGGAAGTATCACCATTGGATCCCATATTCAGTCAGTGCAATTCCAAGAAGAAGTATTCACCACACTGCCACAGAAAAGGACTAAGTGAGGGTTTCCACTGTGGCAATCTCTGTTGCCCAGCCAGCCTTCTTCAGCAATATGCTCAGCAAACAAAGCATAAGCTAACCATTTAATCCCTAGTGTTTTTCAGAGGGGTATTGGACGTCCCCATGGGAGCAGAGGCATTACAACACCCTGTGATTAGTTTCCTGAAAAGCTCTAGGACAGAGTGGTTGTGAGTTCTTCCCCTGCACCATGTTAGAAATAGGCCACAAAAAACCACATCCACAACTTAGAACTAATCCTGCTATCACCACTGTGACTCCCCCCACCTTAGTCACTACTTCTGGTAAAGACAATGTCCTGCACCAGAACAGTTCTAAAATGAAATGTAAAGGTTTTAACATTCAAAGACAATTTGTTGGTTTCAGCTTCATTTTAAAAAAACCTTAAGCCACAGCAGGATACTGAAGCAAGACAAAATAAGTGAGCACATGCAAGATTGCAGGTACTGCTTCATTAGCAGGAAGAGAAATACTCCTCTCACTCCCAGCTTGTGCAGCATCACACTGCTAAAGGACTTGGGCAGGAAAATCCACCAGTAGTTATCATGGTTTGCAATTTGCTTTTTTTCAGTAATTATTTTGGAAGTTAAGAAATTCTATGTTCTCATTTTGGTCTTTGGTAGAGTTGATGTAAGCAAAAGCAGCACAGCTCTAGGGTAGCACCATTTGCCTATGCCTGTTACATCTGTGATCCCATAAAAGGGGATGCATAAATGGTTGACCAGACTATGCATATTTCAAGGAAATTTTCCTTTAACTGGCTTCAATTTGGTCCTACAGACAGGGAAGGATTTGTGGTTGGAGTATATCAGGAACACTCCTGAAGTATGCCTTCAGTTAGTTTTGTCCAAAAGGAATTCAATGAAGTGATCGGGGAGCTCTGCAATAAAAACTACAGGTGGGTAATGGAGAGCTCTGCTTCAGGAGTCACCTCCTGATCTAAACAAACTCAGGACCTGGATGCAGTTACTTTGATTGCACTGGAAAGCAGCACCTTTTCTTTGTCCAAACATACACTGAACAAGCTGAAATGTCTGCACTTTGACTCTGCAAGAGCTACAGGACACCTCAAGTCCTCTGGTCTCTCTTGTCATCCCAGAAACAGCCCAGGGAAATGACGATGAGCACTGAGGGTGTGTGAAGTTCTAATAGGATCTGGATGGAAGACCTTCATTGTTTCTCCCAGGACCACTTTTAGATAGTCAAGTTTTCTTCAGTTGCAGAAATAACCTGGAAAACGATCTTCTTTGCCTCCTCGAATCCCTTTGGGTAGTAGTTATTAACAGACACATAGTGCCCAAGATATTCAAGAACATGAGCAAAAATTCCCAATCCTAGGGTGTGGTTGTTGTATGGTGGGTTTTGTGTTGTTTTGTTTTGTTTTTTAAACTGAGCAATTTTTTACAGTTCTCTTTTGCAAGGTGAAAAAATTAGATCCAAATGTCAATTTTCAAGTTAAATGAGAATGTGGTTCAAGCAGTATTTCAGAACAATACATAATTTGAATTTATATATTTAGTAAGGAAGCCAAAAAAGTTCTGAAAACAGGTCAAAGAAAATAAGGGGGTGGGAAAAGAAGACTAGAAAAAGTGGTTTTAATTGTGGAGAGTGGTCACAACTACGCAAGAAACTTGGCATGGATAAATTTTCAGCAATCAATTTTTGTTATTCTGAAAAGAAAAGTTCGAGTACAGTAACTGCTAAACAAGATAGACCCAAGTAACAGCAGAGTTGCCCTTTTCACAGTATCTGTGCCAACTCAGGTGTTTGCTTTACATCACAATGATGTGACAAAGGCTGATTTGTGCTTTCCTTGGCTTTAACAATAGTAGCAAACTGATTAAGCTTAAGAGTAAAGTAGCGTATTAGCACTGGCAGCTTAGCCAGCAAACATCATAAAAAAGACTTAAATCAGAAATTGCATCTGTGCCCCTTGCTTTTGGCTGATAACAGCAAAATACAGGATACCAACAAATCAACCACATCAATCACCAACCCTGCTAAAACTGTCAAGGAGCAAGATTAGTGCAGACCTGACACAAAATTTGTCAATACTGAGCCTGTTATCCCTATCACCCACATAAGGTGTCATCTCTATTAAAAGGTAAGGGAGAGCTTGGTGTCAAATTTGAAAAGCTGAACATAAACCACTTCTCATGACAGAGTTGACTAAGTATCTAAGCCTCAACACTGTCACACGCTGCCCCACACTATTCAAAGAAGGGTGCAAACCAAATAACAGGAAGCTCAAAAGAATAACCCTCTTCCCTGGGGAGAACACTGGATGCCTGGTGTGCTTGTCTTTTGTCCCTTGGGATGATGCCCAGGAGAAAGCCACACACTGCAGAGGATGAGTGTTGCTTCTTGGCAGAGTGCAAGCACAGACCTGACCAAGCTTTCAGAAAAGCTTTCCATGTCAAAGGTTGGTGATGGTTCGTCCCAGCAGCCCAAGCTTTAGCAACACCTTCATTTTGCCCACTTCATTTGCCCGGAAAATCTGCTGCACTTTTTAAATACAACTGCATTCTGTACCATGTTTTATTCATAAATTACAACTGCGCCTGGGGGCACACACCTCAGCATGGAGCCACAAGACATTACTTCAAGGCAAAGTTGGCATTAAATTAATATTACATGCATTAATAAGATATTCCTTTGGCCATCCTGAGCACAGAGAGGTCAGGTGTATAGGAACAATCTCTATTTCAGCACCTGAAAAACAACACACAGCTTGCTTTTTTCTTTTCTTGACAGAAGCTATGTAGAGTGTAAAAAATACCAAGTTTCAAACTGTGTGCTTACCAAATAAAGCTAAACATGGTATGAAGTTTGATTTGGTACTGGAAAAGCAGCTGAGAGAGCTGGAGAGCAGCTGCATTTCAAAGGGAAATCCTGATCTAGGGTCCTCAGAGGAACAAAGGGACACAACCTGAGCTCCAGCTTGCTTATCTAATAACTGCAAGATGAAAATCAAAGCCCTGTTGCATGTGGAAATGTACTGCATATATTATCTTTTATATATCAATTTCATTCAACACTGAACACATAGAGAGTATCCAACAGTGGATTCTGAAATGCTCAATTAAAAACACCATTAATAAAAACACCATAAAAAATAATTAACCTTTAAGTTGGGAACTGAAGTCACGCTAAACCCAAAATCTGACCTGCACATAGCAACAACAGGTTGCAGACTTACTGCTCCAATGCACTAAGCTCTTATATACTGTTAAAAGGGATGCAGTGTAAGCTCAGACTTGGAATCACTGAAGCGCCCTAGCACAAAAGTTCAAATTCCAACCAGGCTGACTCAGTCCTTCCGCCTTCCAAAGTACATAAATCTAATTCCATGTAGTTTTACTCTGAAAGGAACTCTAAAAAGCAGGGGTCCTCCTCCCTGCTGTGTCAAAGCTGAGGATTCCCTCTGCTATATTTTCAATTGTTCCCTGCCATTCTTCATGGTAGAACTGACTGGCAGGCTCCATGTTGGATCCAGCAATCAGGAGGTTTCTTGTTGATATTAAACACGTTGCTTTGCAACCCCAATATCAAGTTATAGAAATACAAGTGACCTGGTGCAGTAATTTACAGTTAGTGCAATATAGCTCCAAAAGCTGATGACAAAAAATAACCCTAACTGCATTTTAAGATGCATAACCTAGAACATTGCAGAACAGCAGCACCAAATCCAAAATTAAAAAGTTACTGTTTTCTTACAAATACTTCACTTACAAAGAAATGTTCCAGAATGCTAGCAATATTCAGGATATACCAGATTTGCAGACAATTTACAGGCAGAATTGTTTGGCCAATGTCCATGATGCAGTAACTAAGGATTTGCTGCAACTGTTCTACCTTCAGTAGGAGGTGTGGGGAAAGCCAGTGATTTTCATTATCAGTAAAAGCAAGGCAGCATCATAACAAAATGCAGAAAAGATACTGACATTAAATATTTTCATTATTCTTTCTCCATCAAGTGGCTTTTGCAACTATGAGCTGATCTCCCTAACTCCACTGAGGTTCTTTCCTACAGACACTCATTTCCAGCGTTTTTGCATCTCCAAAAAGGAAATAAGGCAATAGATCTAGAGAGACAATCACTTCAAAGCTAGCTAGTAGAAGTGCAGAAAAGATAAGTATGTGCTTAATTGAAGCAATCCAGCAAGTGAGAGGAGGGGGGGAAAGTATCTGGTGCAAGACAAACAGGTAGAAGTGTGTCTGAGAGAACAGTTGTTAGAGATTTTATCCTGTGATGATAAAGAAATGAGTCATCATCCATCACTATGAATAAACTCTAAAAGTTAAATCATTTGATGTGGTAACTTAAAACCACATTCAGTTTTAGGTTCTTTTCTAAAGCTACATCAAAGTACAGGAACTTCCAATAATTCTCATTAAACACCACAGATTTACATATGTACTTCAGTACTTTGGCTCCTGAAAAACAGTTTTCTCAGTGCTTCAGGAGAGCTTTATGAAATATCTCAGGGAAAAGACAATGATCTACTTGGGGAAATGACACACACAGGGCAAAAGAAATTCCCAAATGCTACCTAGCAGGCCACAGCACAAAAGGCAACAAAACAGCTCTAAGAATCCTGTCAAATGCTGTAATCACATACTCTATTTCAATAGCCACAGTTATTAAAGCAGTGCAAGCAGTGACAACTGCTCATAAGAGTGTTCAGCAGTATGACGTCATACTTTTATTAATTTAAATGGTGTATGAGCATCAAATTATGCTCTCAGACTGACTAGTGGCCTCCTCACAATACTGTGCTGGTTTCAAAACTGAAATGCAAGCTGTATGAAATTCCAAGGGAAATCTGCTTCCAGTATGAAAATATATACACCTTTTTTGTACATTGCATATAGTGGTCACCATGTTGCTTTCCACATCTTCCAGACAAAAAACATCATTCAAGGAGGAATCCAAAGCAGAATAATTATCAACAGAAAGCTATTGACCACTCCTTTGTAAACATTATTTAATCTTATCTTACTGTTTCTAGAAAGCAAGTAGATCCTCCATAGTTGCAAATTATCTTAGAGGTATCACAGGAAAGATTGAGATAAATCCACTAGTTCTGAAAAAACTATGACTGAAAATGGCAATAGTAATTTTTTCAAACTTAGCCAGAATAATACAATATTTATAAACCATGCAGCTTATAAACATCTTGGCATATTCAAGTCTCAGTAAGGTTTAAAAGCAAGCATTTGCCTGAATTCTGATTACTCAAAGGTTAAACTTTCCCATTCGCCCTCTTCCAATTACCTCAATTTCTGAAAAAGATGATAAAAACGTATAGACGTATTAATGTGATATCCTATGACCTCAGTAGCGTGATCTCCAAGTGGATGCAGAGGATACTTGCAGAAAGATGGCATGACAACATCTAAAGAGCACATGCAGGTCATTCACTAAGGCAGCATTTCTTAAGGAAAATAGTTACTTAAAGAATGTTTCAATTAAAGCAATCCTTCAGAAATTTATTTCCTACATTTTACCAATGCAAAACGAGAAAAACATTCCCAGGTAAGATTTATTTTGTAACAGTTCTTCACTAATAATGTTTTGCAATCTAAACTCAGGAGGAACTTAAGGCTAGTTTGAACAAGATGTAACCTATGCAGACACTATCTCAGGAGAATGCAGCACACACTGACTCATAAAAGCAACCCTTCCAAGCTAGATGCATCTTAAGCTTATAGCAGTAAGATGCAGCTACCACTTCTTGTCAAGCTGACAGTTTTGGCATTCAATATCAATACAATCTTCGAAGGAACTGGACTAACACTATGCCTCTACTGCATGAACTTTTGGAAATAAATGCATTGAAGTGGTATCATCACTTACATGCTCAAAAAAACCTTCTGAATTTGATCTGAAAATAATTTCTGCTTCTTAGCTTGGTATCTCTTAACTGTTAATCGTGTATGCATTTCCAAGCTAAAGGGCAGCTGACTACTTCAGTTTGATGTTAGATCTATAGTTTAAAGGCCAGCATTTCAAGTGTTAAGGGTTTTACAGCAACACCAACTGAGCTCTGCTGCAAAAGAAACACCTTTTCCTTGCTGAATGCACCCAGACTTCAGGCCCATTAACAAAGCTGCAACATTCATGCAGCACTGGCTTTTCCACCACCCTCCCTCTAACTCTGCAGTTCATCTTCTAGAGCTCCTTGCTGTTCCAATGTTAATTCTTATCTAATTAGACTGAAATTGCTGAATTTTAACAAATTTTTCTGCAGCTGCTCCTTTCTACCTACAAAGTTAACGCTGTTCTGTGGACTCTGAAGCTCTTTTCCTAACATATTTAGAAAAAATATAATAGTTCATATACATTTAACAACAAAAAAACCCCCCCATGTTACTCTATCACAGTTAATCAACAAGCTTAAAATATATTCAAGTCTAAAGACAATTCTGTGAGAAACACCATTCAGATAATTAAAAATAATGCCAAAGTTTGTTCAATGGCCTAGAAGTTCTTTTCCAGGCTCTTCCCAAAGTGGAGCTATAGTCTCCCCACAAGACCATTTCTCACTTGCTCTAGGTACAATCAGATGTGCAGTGTGCAGATACAGGGCATAGAAAAAGCTAACTGGACAGAGGCCTTTGGTCTTCAGTAATCCCTGGTATCCCAGTCTAGACACACATGCAGACTTGCCTGTCTAAAGCTTTCAGAAAATTTTGAAGTGTTCAAATCCTTCAAAGACCCAAAGGGCTGATCATCTAACTGAGGAAACCCACTTGTGTATAACCTACCAAGAATAACCCACATTTAGAAGAAAACAGAAGCCAAGCACCAGTTTAAACACATATCCAGCATTATTCACACAAGCTTTTGATAAACCCAGCTGAAAGCACCTGCTCCAAAATTCTCAGGTTGGTGAAGCTAGAGGGAGGAAACAAAACAGCAGGAGAAGGCCTTTGGGCACACACAGTACTACTGCATTTCTGAGGGGATCCAAACCTTCTGCTGTGCACTAGCCTGGGGCTGAAGTACCCCATCTTGCTCAGCTTTGCATTACTTTGTCTAAAATCTCGTTTTAGGTATAACCACTTTATCTGGATTCTGCTTTTTGGAAACTAGTCATCTTTAAGTCAGCATTATAATGTATGTTTAAACCTGCCTTATTATGAGAAAAGCTTAAAAATACAACATAAAATAACAGCTATTTTCTATAAATTCTATTCTATGTCAGAAGAAGAAATTATTTGTGGCAAGTTGTTGTTTTTCTTTAGTATTGAATGTTAACAGCCATCCAAAGAAATCTCTGCATCTACTTGTGGAGGGTGAAGAGGCAAGGCACAGAAAAATAGATAGAATAAAATGGTTATTTCTTCAATTTATTTGCAGCATGGTAACTTAAAGACTGGTGCACAGAGTATTAGAAGTCTCAAAAGTATGTTTACACACCAAACTGCTAGTGATACATATATCTGTATCCTGAAGTGGCTAATCCGAATTGATTCAGGTAGGAAACATTATGTATAGCTTATTTAAAACATTCACTTCAAATTTCAATAATGTCAAATACAATGTACTTGATAAGCCAATTTTATTTTCAAGTTGAAGTCATAAGATCTTTCTGGTGTAGTTTTATGTTTTTTCCCACATAAAATTATTTTTAAAACCCATGGTGAATTATACATGGAATCTTCAATGTTAAAGGGTTCTGCTCAGCAACACCCCTTCCCCTGGATTTCAAACCTGTATTTTCTTTATTACAAATGAATTCTTTTATTACAGGTTTGTTAAAAGATACTACATGAAAACCAACCAATTATTTCTCTTTATCCATTGTGTCAATATTATAACCTTTACCATACTGTTCAGTGATGCACAGTAACGTGCTATTAAAATGTATAAAAGGCAAGGGAGCAACCATTTATCAAATAAAAAATGGGTAACAGATCACACAGTGAAGAGGTATGCTAACAGAAGGATCTACAGTAAAATATCTACAGAAAGCTACTCAGTGCTGCTACCTCTGCAGAGTCTGAACCACATTCTGAAGACCCTGAATAAACTCAAAACTGGGCTTCTTGCATAGCTTCTTCATCAGAAGGCTGTCACCAAGTAGTGCTAGAGAAAAGTACAGTGAATTGTCCAAAACATTCAAGTAAGAAACCAGAGGAGTTGTAACAATGCAAATTCAACAGCCTTTTTCTTATCACATTGCACTCCGTTTTGCTCCTTTTTCATTTTTTTGGCACAAGGTTTTTGGGCTGGTGGTGGTGTCAATCTTGCTTTCATTTCAGTTTCTAAAGCCATTTAAATACAACAAAGTAAAAAAGGAACAGCAAACAAGGTACAGTACTTCCAAAAGGGAATTTTGCAGCTATGTGAAATTAGCAGACTATAAAAGTATTTCAGAACAGGCAGGAGACTTGTGTTACTGGGTGGCAAGAACAAGAAAAATCAAGTGAAACAAAACTTAAAAGCAAGCTAACGACTGAGATTGGCCTCATTAAAGCAAATCCTATTAAAAGCCTTACCAACTTAAAGCTAGGCAAGGAAAGCATCTTCTGCTAACAGCATTACTCTGTGACCCACAACTAGGAGCATACCTCATGCCAGTGTCCTGGCCCCCAACTTTTCTTCACTTGATAATGCTTATTCTTTTCAGAAGAGCAGTGGCCTGTAGTGATACCTGAAAACTGCGTTTGCAGAAAGCTACACATCTCAAAAATCAGGTGTACACTATGGGAACCAGTAAATGCAACTCAGTCTTCTTAGAGTGCATACTGACAACTAAATACAACTTCTGGTTTTCAAAACTGGTTTCACGGCAAAAATTACTTTACTAGAGAATTGTTTGCAAGCTGAACTACAAAATTTGTCTAAGTAATTGGAAAATGCCATTTTCCCTGCAAGATGCATCTGTCATTGCAATTGAAAAAATGCTTTCTAATGCACTATAGTAACACTGGCATAAGACAAATATATTTTATGTTGTGTGTCTTCTTTACATCATTTGACCTACTTTGAACAGAACTTATTGCAAATCCAAAGTGAATTTACTTACTAGTTTAAATTTTGTCCTTCATCACAGTGCCCTGCCAGAATGTGCTGTGTGATTAAAAGATACCCACCACTGCTTGAAGAGACCAGAAAGCAAACCAAAACCCACAGAGAAATGGGGAACCCCAACATCAGACAAACTTCATTTGTTTTAATAAAAGGCATGACTCTTTTCATAAAACTACTTGTGTGGCATTGCTCAAATACACAAATTGCAGACATTTGGGTTGAGAATTATTTCATCAGAAGACAAAATGAAAGACTGGGTGTCTTTTCATTTGATAAATATGACATTTTAAGGGCATCAGTCTCCTTTTAAAATGGAAAAAATGCCAAAACAGACAAAATCCATGTCCATGTTATACAGCATAACTTCAGCATTTCTTGACGGAAAGAATTTCTTGCACAAAGAGTAATCTCTTCCTAATTCTTATAATAGTGAAGAAACTTGAGCTGTCCCTCAAGAACTAATTCTTCAGAAATTTTGCTTTATTAATTTAGAACTACCCAATCAAGCTAACATTTAAAATAACTTCTAAATAAAACAATTCAGAAAAGCCAGACTGCAGATAGCATCCAAATTCTTATGGCTCTCCAAGACAAGAACAGTGGACCTTCATTGAAGTATTTCACACCCTTTGCTAGAGACAGTCATTCCTCTCTCTCCAACCTACCATGGGAAATTACATGCAACTTCTAAAAGCAAGCAGTTAAGCTTTACCAAGGAAATTATGATTGTCACAATGCAACAGAATATTAAGGCCAGTGAATAATAACTGAATAGTTATAAATAACACAAATGTCTATTAAAGCCTGCTTTTCCAAATAGAACCAGAACAAAAGCACAACAATTCTGTAGTGTACCAAGTGTATATTTCAATTTACTGTAATGCAGTCTAACAACAAATTTGGTCATAATTTACCAGATATACATAAATGATTTAAGTAGTAAAAGAAGATTCAGTTCCAAGAGAATAAGTTCATACCTTGAGAAAGAAATCCCAACAAAAAAGGAGGGAAAAAAAAAAAGGAAGAAAAAAAAGGGAAAATACATTAAGAATGTAGAGCCAGGTCCAGTTTCTACGCATTAAGTGAGCAGTATTCTAATAAAGCAGATTTAGGTGAATTTCAGATATATATATATTTATATATATAGACAGATCTACCAATGGTTTTAAACTATGGTTTTAAAAGGGATAAATGGGATGGAAAAATCTTTATACTATACTTACATATTCACAAAGCAGAACATTACTTTAACGTTTAAAATATTTTTTCATTCATATCATCTTTGCCCAACTAATTTCTACTTTGGACCCCACCAGAATTACACATTACTCATTTCAGTCTAGAACAATGAGAATAAAATGTAATCTTCAGTGTAAAAAAAGTTACCCCACCCTCCCCACCCTCCCCAAAAAAACTATTCATGTCAGGTTTACAATGATGTGGAAACTACCAATGAAACAAGTGGATGATAAAAAAAAGCATTTTAATTCCCATATAACCGTAGTTCAAACTTATCATCTCAGTTTCAATCAGCAAAAACAATGTCTTAACATTATGTTACTGTTCTATGGACAACAGTAAAGCTTGTCTCTTTAAATACATACCAACTTTGATCAGATGGAGCACCACTAAGATTTTGTCCATCAAAGCATAATTCAAAGTTATCCACACAACTACCATAATTTAGTTACCTGACATAAAATAGGAAAAAATATACTCATTTTAAAATTAAACAAAGTTGAAAAATATGGTGACCCTCAATTGTTTTTTTATACAGTACTGTCACACTGGCCTAGCTATGTGTCATGACAAATGCTCTGCATATTTACTCACTGTGACATAATAGTACATCAGACTTATTGTTCCAATGATTGCCTGAATTCACTTGCCTTAGGCTAGACAACACAGAGGAGTTTAAGGTGAAGGTGTAATGCCCTCCCCTCCCTATGAAAGGGGCCTGAAATCATTGGTACAATATTACAAGCTTAGGAGGAAAAAAAAAAGAAAACAACAAAACAAAACAAAAAACCCCTACGTGGCTATGAAAATTCAAGTTTCAATGCCTCCTAGAAAATCTAAAAAAACAGCATAGGGAGCATATCCTCCTGAAAAGTAGACAACTCAAAAGCATTACTTTGCTTTGGACTTTTTGTTTTTCTTAAAAAAAAATTCCAGCAAATGAACAAGTTAAATGTAATTTGCTTATATTAAATACTAACAACAACCCATGAAGTACAAAAGAATAAAAAATAGTTTGTGTTCAATGATGAACGATGGGCACAATAGCCTAGTGTCCAATTCACATCACATAAACTAGCCAAAAAACGGACAAGTAAGAAATTATTGACCAAAAAGTTGTTTTAATATGACACTTTCTCCATTCCTTGTATTTTTATTCTGTGTGACTGAGGTATACACCAGGGAAACCAAAAAATTTTGAGAGAAGGGGGGCTTAGAAGAGGGAAGAAACATTATTACATCAGATACCTTTTAGCATGACTGTATCTTTTGACTAAGTGGCACAAGAGTTACCCATGCTCTGATCAGTCTATCGTTTTCATTACTGGTCATTTCTTCTGCATTATCATTTTGAAACTGATGAATCAACAACAACCTTCTTTAAAAACAGACTCTAAATTAATGCCGTTAACAGTTTTTCCAGTGCTTATCACCCATAGCACCTGCCAGCACAGAGCCAAAAGTTTTCAACCCAAATTTCAATATGGTGTTGGCAATATCTGTGACACGTATTTAAATGATTGGCTTTCACCAAGCCAAGATTACGGGAGAGGTAAGGTTTGTATGGCAAAGACATGCTTGTGGAAAATGAGCCACTAGCCCAAATTAGCTTCACTGATTTACTGACAAAAGTACGAGTGGATTTGGGAAAGCTGTCTTTGTATTTCCATACCAAGTTGCAATTTTCTTCATTCATGTAACAGATACATGAATGTGTAACATAATTACAGTTACTACTATGTCTGAATAGGACCCAAGTAGCTATAGCCTATAAATAATAAAAAATACATTTTTCTTTTGATAACTGACTGTAGATGTGAGGACTCTGTATAATTCAACCAAACGGTTGTATGCTGTACAGTCCTGTGCAAATATCATAAAAAAATTAATAATCCTTTTTTGCTATAAGGCTTTGACCCTACATTTTCACAGCAACATAACTACCATCCAGCCTGTACCATATTTCACAAGCCTTCAGTCCAAAAATTCAAACAGTCAATCCATACAATGTCCATTTGCAGCACCCTGAAGTCATATGCTCCGTCATTCATCTAAAGGCATGCAGACTTCCCCGCCTTCATCCCATCGAGACTGGTCATTCTGCTCTTCTACATCATCACCAAGCTCCTCATCACCTTCTCCCACTTCATTTTCTTCGTATTCTTCATCCCTAGGGAAATCTGTGTCCTGTGCCTGGTCTGCTCCCTCTTGCCCTCCAGGCTGAGATTTATCTGCACAGTCTACACAAACTCCATAACGTCGTGATCCATGTCTTATTCCAACGCTGGCTGCTAGCATGAAAATCTTCTTACACACCATACACTTATACTTTTTATCCTTTTTATGCACCTATGGAAGAGAAATTTTAACAGCTGAATGTAGGCATATCAGGTTATGTTTGCATACAGTACTAGAAAACTATTAATAATAGCAATAATAATTATTAACATAAAAATTCCTATTTCTAACTTTTCCAAAAGATAGTCAATACTGTTCAGAGTAGGGAAGGACTACTGGAGATCTCTTTATGTATTCCTCAACAGATATGAGCTGTTGCCCACAAACAAACCACCTCACTGGAGCTCAGCAGGTCACCTGTTCTGTACACAGGTGAGCGCTCAGTTCACGACTCTTCAGGGTAAGAACAAGACCCAGAAGCAATGAGAGCAGCACAAACCCTTACACTGCACACAAGGTAACTTGTTTAGAAAATTGCTTTTCACAATTTTAAATCCTAGAAATATTAAGAACAAGCAAGAGTTATTAAATTCAAGAATTCAAAGAGCAAAATTCTTCGACGACTTCTCCCTTCCAACACAATTAAAACCAACATCCAGGTTGGTTTTAATTGTGGGGACTTTCCAGGTCCTTTCAGTATTTTTTTTGTCCTGTATTTGAGTCTGTGTGTAAAATTAGAAGGCTGCTGTTGACTAACCATAAATTTTGATTGTGAAGTTGGAAATATGTTGCTTGTACAAGTAACTGAATTCAGCAACCATGTATATTCATTATTACCTATGAAAAAATTAAGTTCAAGACTTCCTTCTTCTATCTGGTGTTCCCACAACAGATTACAATTATGTGCTTAAGTATTTCATTTGAAGTCCCATTGAAAAAGTTGAAATTTTAAATAAAATAGAAATTAGCATCCAGATGAGAGGAAAAAGAGATTAGGTCATGATGCAAATAGTTACTTCAGCTCTGCTGTATAATCTGTACAGCTGATACATGTGCTTTCATCAGCCTCTAGACTCATTATAATACTTCACACAAGCCAGAATGTTTGAGGTCTGTTGAACTGAAAGGGGAAGGGAGAAACAGAAGAAAAAAAAAGTACTCTGACTTCATCAGGAAAAGGACACTTCAGTTAAAGCATAGAACTGCACTGAGCTCATTCCACAGCTGTTTTCACACTGTCTGACTTCATCTCCTTTACTGGAGGGAAAAAATCTTCAGCTACAAGTCCTGGTCAGACGCTGAAGGACAGAAAACTGAAGTCCCACTCTACTCCTAGCAGACCAACTAACTCCCACTGTTACTGTCTTCTCTGGTGAGCCACAAAGGAAGGAGCATGGCCATCAATGAGGCAATAATGACCCAAATTCTCTCAGCCTTTCTTCATATGAGAGATGCTCCATCCCTCCAATCATTTTCATAGCCTTCCTCTGGAGCAGCTCCAACAGTTCCATGTCCTTCCTGTTCTGGGGACCCCAGAGGTGGATGCAGTGCTGCAGGTGGGGTCTCATGAGGGGCAGAATGCCCTTCCTCACCCTGCTGGCCATGCTCCTTTTGATGCAGACCAGGATACATTTGACTTTCTGGGATGAGAGAGCGCCTTGGCAGCTCATATCCCACCTCTCACCCACCAGCATCCCCAATCCTTCCTGGCAGGGCTGCTCTCCATGTGTTCATCCAACAGCCTGTATAGATACCAAGAGTTGCCCCAGCTGCCTCAACCCAGGTGCTGCACCTTGGAGAAGTGCAATTTACCCCACTCCAAGTACTAACCTTTTCTGTCTATCTACAAAACATCTTGCAAAATGACGGGATTCTTAAAATCACAGCTTGGAGGAATGTTATTATTTTCTCACCAACAACTTTTACTACTGCCCTAAAACACACCTTGGATTTTATACAGTATGTATTATAATGAAGTCTCAGTTTCCTTACAGACTACATATAAAGTACCTACAAAATACCCAAGACAGATAATACTTTCTCTGGATCCTCATATAAACAAGTACTCAAGTCAAATCCTGAGTTATGCAACGTGCACAAGACAGGGTAAGCTGAACTGCTGTTTATGGTACTGGTAGAATGCAAGTCATACAGATGTTTACTTTCTGCATCAGATATTTTTCATTCTTTCCTAATCTTAAAGCAGATACTATACTATAGCTTTGTCTAGTTGTGAAATAAACATTTCAGAACTAGCCCAAGATATTGTGCAATTGCTGAATTAACAGGGTGCCCCCACAGAAAATGGTGATGCAGCATTATAGACCAAGATGTGCTGTTCTGCTGCAGTAAAGCAAAGCCAAAACTGCTTTCCATTATCTACAGAATACTTATATACACTGCATCCCTTTATCACATCTCTTTCAAAATAATCTTGAAATGACTGTCTTCATTGACACCACATTTTCCATTAAGAAAACAAGAGGCACAGTTATCCAAGAAATGTTTATCCATTTCAGATCAAGATAAGACAATTTACATTATGTCAAATCAGTTTGTTCCAACTACCAAAACACCAGAACAACCCCATAAACCCCACTTGTACATGTGCATACATATACATGAACACTTGAGATTACCTACCAAGGAATGTCTCTTTACATGCTCTCTTCGTGTAAACAGCTTCCCACAGATGTCACAACTGAAAGATCTCACGCCTGTGTGAATGAGCAAGTGTCTCTTTAGTGTTCTTCTGTATTTGGCTACATAATTACAGTGTGGACACTTCAACTTGTTCATGATTAAAGCAGAGGAATCACCTACAAGATAAGAAGCCATTAGGAGAAAAGATGATAAAACACACAAAAAATATTTAAATATGTTCTGTCTAGTGCACAAAAATAAACGGGTGCCAAAACAAAGCAAAACACATAACTTTTCAAATCAGCCAAATCAGGACATTACCTGTCTGCAGAAATCACAACTGCTGCTAAGTTCTGCACATACAATTATACGAGAAAAATACCTACTTGTAACCAAGGCATTTTTTCCACAGAAGCCTTACTTCACAAATTGAAGTAAGTTAACTACAATTTACCAATATTCCATTTTCCTAGACATCAGTTATACCAGAAAACACTTTCTTACAGATTAGAAACCCTCTAACTCTGCAGCATTTAGACAGTTGCAATCTTCTCTCCTAATATTCTATTTAGAATTACATGCAGGAACTGTCTACCAAGATCTGACTTGACAAATCAATAAAAAAAAAGTATAACTAAGTAAGAATGAATATTGACAAAAGGAGTAGGACACTAAGAAGCAGAAAAATTTTGAAATTCTGAAAAATTAAGTTAGTGGTTCAGATTTTACCAATTTTCCACTTAGCTCTAACAGCAGAAAAAATAAAAAATAACCAAAAAAAACCCCCCACCAAAACAAAAAAAACCCCCACAAAACAAACAAACAAACAAACAAAACCAGAAAAAACTTCTGGAAGTAGGAATATCTCACTTCTTTCTTATGATGGAGGAGAGCTCTATATAGTTTGCTCAAAGGATATATGCAAAACAGGTTTAAATCACCTGCTTATTACTGTGTGAAAAAGAACAACGCAGGATTCTATGACATGGAGAAGGCCACACAGGAATAATACAAGGATGATTTTGACAACAGCATACTGACTCACCTTACTACAGGTGGGAATTTATGAACATAATCTTAACCATCTAGAACCATCCAAAAAGCCCTGGCTAAGGCTACATGATTATGTGCAAGAGTTTCTAGTGTTCAGGCTGACAGGAAGAAAACATAAGTAATTGTGCTTTATGTGCACATGTTCACAGGTCTGTATCTAGAGTTGCCTCCTTTGTCCTTCTGAATCCATCATAACATGGAAGTCACATTTTGCTAATATTCACAAGTTTGCATATTGGAGCACTCATGTGAGGGGCATATCAACATGTCACATAATGGCTTACACGAAGAAAAGTAATCCTATACAGGCAGACATCAGGGCTGTAAGATATATGGGCATTTAATGGTTTAAGAACAGGCAGACCTCCTAAGACCTTCTAATTTCTTGACTGCTAGAAAATTTCACCTTCTGATGACCGAATTTCTTCTACTGTAAAGCCCAGAATATTTAAAATAAACTATTAGCCACATCCCAGTAACAGCTCAAGTTTTTGAGGTAAGCATTACTATTAACCAGTACTTGATATCTTTTTACTGAAGACTTTATGTATTGTAAGGAACTAGCAACAATTGGTTTAGATGTTTTATCTATGGTGGTGTTTTCAGTATGTTTTCAGACAGAAAAAATAATTACAGATAAATGTTTGCTTCAACTGACAGAAGAAGGCTTAATTATAGCTGCACTGAACTAAAAACATTTATGGCAATGAAGTTTTTTATTTTTAATAGCAAGACCTATGATGAGATATCCTTTTAAAATTGTATTTAATTCCATATCTTCACCATCCAAGTTTTCAATTTCAATTTTAAAATATCTGTATTTATCTTAGTAAAGGGAGGGGCAGCTATCAGGTTATTAAAGATCTCAGGTATCTTCACAGTCAGTCACAATACAAGAACTGATATAAATCACATTCTGTTCTTACTCTTCCCTACATTTGAATTCATTTTCCTCCCCCCAAGGAAGTACCTTATCCAGAAAGGCAAATGATATGGAAGAAGATTAAATCATCTCATAACCCTCTAAACAAATGAATCAAATATTACAAGCAGCGATACAAAAGATAGAGAACCCCTATCAGAGGAAAAAAACCCAACCTACTCTCCATCAGATACACTTACCATTTTCCCAAGCTTCTTTTGGCCAAGATTCTGGCAGCAATCCATACTTGAAATCACTTGAAGTGCCCGGTAGCAGCCCATACTTAAAGTCACTTGAAGTACCCGGCAGCAATCCGTACTTGAAGTCATTTGAAGTACCCGGCAACAGTCCATACTTGAAGTCACTTGAAGTAGCTATTAAAGACACAGTCTTACTTTAGCTTCCTCGGTTCTAATCAGTCATCAATCTAATCTGTTTAGCAATATATATATCCTTTTTAAACTGTGACCAAAAAGTTTCTAGCCTTAAAATAGTTATGATAGTATGTTTTCACACAGTATCCAACACTCAAACAAGAAATAACTGCGCTCCTAATTTCAGTGATATGAGACCCTCAAACTGCTCTCCACAGTGACATTTCTTCTCCCCATCCTGAGAAAAATCCAAAGCCTTTTTCATACTAAAAGGACTTTGATGGTAAGGATATGTATTCTCTCACTGTCATCATGAGGGGGCTTGAAAGGTTTTCCATTGGATTCTCTTTAGAACTGGTTTGTGCAGTGATTTCACCTGGCCTGCCACAGGAAGTCTAGCTGGTACAAAAGTATCTATTTTCTACTAGAAACATGGGGGGGGGAGGTGTTCATTGCCTTAAAATATCTCCATGGTGTATATATAGTGCTTTAAATACCTTTATTTCTATAAAGGATCCTACAGCTATGTCTAAATCCTTTTCTGAATAATCATCTCCATTACTCCATAACCACATCAAATCAAGAGACTGCAATTACTTGGAATATAACAGGGTAAAAGACTAGTTTGCATATTCACATTTGCTCTTAAGACAAGATCTTCTGCAGTTTATGTTGTTTTTGTATCCTTTTTTCCTCTTTAAGAAATAAAACCATTCAGAAGTGAACAATGCCTTAAGAAGATCTAGGCTTGTTTAATTCCATACTTACAACATGTAAGAATTGCATCAGTGAACATGGAGTCACTTATTACAGACCACAGAGAACTATAAATAGTACACAATAAAGCTACACTAAGAATTCGACAAAATCATATTTGTTGGGCAGAAGCTCTTCTGGCAATAGTGCAAATCAATGTTCCCCCCCAATTCCCAAGACAGAAGTTTGTGGGAAAACATGAACTCAATAAATCCATTACTTTCCTCACAGGCAAACAGTTGTTAAATAAACAAACTCCAGTGGTAACTGGCAGATTTCCTTTTATTTCTCTGGATGGTAGTTGGGTCCTTACACTGGATTCCCAATGTCACCACTGTGAAAAGCCTTGAGGAGACTCATTCTTGCTTTCAAGCATGAAACTATACATTTTAATAGTCCAAAGACTTCTTTTTATCCCTACACTGTTCATTCTAAGGATTTTTTTCAGGAAAGGAAATTCTCTTAGGCTAAACCGGAATTTCATGCAGCTAGTGGCAAGCTGCATATTTAAACATTTCCAACTTGCAGTTTTACTGGAAAAAAGTACTGCTTACAAATCCTCACAGCATGAGACACATACAGTAGTTTCATTTACTGCTCAGGCAGCATTACCACTGGCAGCAGTGATTTGGTCTGCAACATAAGACAACAGTTCAAAAGGATATCACTTAACAAGTAGGAAGCTTATAATTCTATCCTATCCATTAGACAATGGCAAAAAACAAGCAAAGCTGGATCATGACTGCCAAACTAGGCATTCCATCAAAGCTTTTAAAAAGCAGAGCTTAAGTGAATGAAGAAGTGAAATAGCAGTATTTTAGCTCATCTAACTACCTATTTTGCTATAAAAAGAAAGAAGAGGGAAGGGAATAAACCTCCCTCTCCCTTAAGAAACACAAAGCAGTGAGGATTTTTTTTTACATTACTGACTCTAATTTTAATTACTGACATAACTTCTGTTATGTCCAAAAGAGGCAAGAACTCCTTATACTAATCTGGAGTGATGGACTCCAGCAATGGCATCTCAACAGCTCAAGGAATAGAACACAGATACCCTATGGACATGCCAGCTACACATTCCTTTGAGGTGAGGAGGAAGACTTCCTTCTGTAATACAGAAAAAAGGATTAGTGAGGAAGCAGTGTTGTACAGTCTGGGTAAGAGCAAAGATGAGTTTATCTTAAGGCTAAAAGCCTCCAAATTACAGCAGGCTTCAGGATCGAGCAGAGGGGGAAAAAAAACCAACCAAAAAACTACTTTTATAATGTTTAAAATATTAGATCCTTTCTTTATAGATTTTTCTCCCCATACTAGAACTGTAGCTGAATAGTGAAAGGTCAATCAGTAATAAAATATTTTGATCACTTTTCCCTCCCTTACAGGATGAATATCTGTAAGATCAACAGACCCAAGTTTTTACTGCACACAGATGTAACATTAAGCTGTGTACAGACACTATTGTATAGCTTCCTTCAGAATAAGCATACACACAAGGCTGACCACAGGTAAGAGTTGGACCAAGCTGGACACATTTTATAACACTGTCACTTTGACAATTCTTTTGTATTAAGAGAACACAAATTAAATATCACTAGGAACATTTATGTACACAGCTGTATTTAAGTTTGAGGGAACTCAGGAGCTCAAACTCCTGCATAGTTCAAGATCTTAGCACAAGACTCAGCATAGAGCCAAATAGATTTAAGTGCTGTCATCTAGTGTAGGTAGTAGCTACTAAATCTTTCAACCTCCAACTGGAAGAGAAGACCCACTATAACATGAAAGAACACCTGCACAGATACCACAAGAGATAAGAGGTTGCTACACATGCTTCAGTCCCTGTATACATGACTAAGTAGATAATAATTAAACCTAATGCTTATTCTTAAATAATTCATTGACCTAGAAAAACTCTCTTCTAGATTAAGCACACATTTCATGTGCTCAAAACAAAACCATGAAAAAGGCATCTTTAGTGTCTAATTGCTCATCCCAACAGGATAGACTTGAATTACACACAGACTGGAAGCTGGAAGTGCAATACCTAACCTCTACTATACCTTCCCCAGCTGGATATAGAGCCTACAGTCAGGTAAGCTTCCGGAATACAACATATTTACAGATCCCTGTGGCTCATAATATCTTCTCCCATTCCTCTTCTCACCCAGGCTACTGTCCCCTGAAACCTGCTTGCAAAACCAGACATAATCATCATCTGTCTTGTTCTGGTCAATTTAAAGTCAGATGACAGCCTCTTGATAGGATGCAGTCATATTGGTAGACTGGGGATGGGGTGCAAAGGGGGAAAGTATAGGCAGGTAAGGCAGATTTTTGGGGAAAAAACCCCAAAAAACTAATTAGAAGCAATAATATTCTGTATGTCCAGACCAAGCCACCTGACAACTTTTCCCTGATCTAAGGTTAACTTTTTACAGTTGAGTTGACTTCTATGAGGTGTAAGTTAATAACCCAAATGTCAATTAACCTCAAACATTTACCCATTCTTCTACCCTGCATGGATAAAAGGTTATCAGTACTCTGATCTTTAATAAAAGAGTCAAAATAATGAGAAATAAAACAGAATGCAAATAAGCTAATTAACCATCAGCACTAAAATTCACACTATGTTGATTTGAGAAGAGATAAGGACACTGTGAAATAAAATGAAGTGGTTGTGTGGCTTTTACACCACTAACAAAAGCTATGAAAAACATTGTGAAAGGATTTTACATTCTATTGTATTTGGCCTCAGGAAGAAGGATAACCAGAAGCCAGACACCATGATTTTCAGTTTTGAAGGCAAGAGGTAGGTGTGCACCACTAGAAAGACAGAACATGTCAAGCCAGAAACATCCTTAGTTTAACAAGCTTCATTCTTTTTCTGCAACTAGAAATATGCTGATTTGGGGGCAAAAGAGGATACATTACTGAGTAGGAGATGATATGGGAAATAATGAGAAGTTCACTGACAGAATCCATTGAACAGGTCGTTATAGAAAATGACACACATAAGGTGCGCTGAGGGAAAAGATACAAAACTTTGCATTAGATACAGCTGTTCGTAGTGAATTTAACTTCTGTTTTCTTTACATGTATTAGCACTGGAAACAGTGCCAAAATAAGAGAAAAAGAAATACTACTTTTCACTAAGTTTTTTTGACACTGACTGCTCATCTAGATCAATTCAAAAAGACAGGAACTAGACAGGATAAGCGATTAGGCCATAGCTTTCAAGGATTGTAAAGGAAGCAGTGGTAATCTACTGATACAATCTGGATTGCTATTAGAGAGCTGGATTTGTTGCTTATGTTAGGTAACATGACAGAGGAAACAGCACTGCCAAGACTGACATACTGGGAAGGTGAGGAAAAGAAGCTCCCTTTGTTCCCAGAGTATTTCTCACACCTTTCACCTTGCTTCATCTGAAAAGGCTTATTTTGGAAGTGTATTACTGCTCAACTGCCTCTGGCAACAGAGGGCTCAGACATACTTCAGACATTGTGTGAACACAATCTTACTCATACTCTATCTATTGCTCCCAATTTTTACTATTTTTCATTCATGAAAAAGTGGTATATTGCCATGACTATGGAGTCAGGTCTAGCATCAACTACCCCTGACCACCAACTGATGCCAGATATATTAAACACTTGCTTTTCAATTTGATTATCATACCTTCCCTGAAAAATTCCTTCCCAAGAAAGTGAAAGCTACTTTGGTGATCTCCTCCAACAACTATACCAGTGCAACACGAGAAAGTAAAGAACTTTCCTCACGCAGACTATCTATTTATGGGGGAGTTTATTTTCTAATGGACTGTTTTCATTTATGGAGTTGCTTTCATCATCATCACTATTCCACAAATGAGAATTCAGCACTTCAGATTGGTATTTTTTAAATAAGTCAATGCATTGCACTGGGACTCAGATTTTCAGGCAGAGAAGATCTGTAGACACCACAAAACCTTCTTCCCCAACCCATTCACAAAAAAAAACCCAAAAAACTCCAAAACAAAACCAAAAAAACCCACAAAACAAAACAAAAACCAAACAAAAAAGCCAAAACAAAACAAAAACAAACAAACAAACAAAAAAACCCAACCCCAACAAAAAAACAACACCAAAACCCACACCAAACCCAAAAAAACTCCGCCAAAAAAAGAGGCAACC
>VYXD01011351.1:256285-268018 GCA_013397195.1 Hylia prasina | reverse complement strand
CCCCCCCAACTGACAACAGTAATACACAAAACATTGCTTGGAGCTGTAGGCCAAGTGACAGACCACATTGTGAGAATGTGAGGAGAGGACCCAGGATGATCCCTGGGAGAGGCAAATTTAATGAACTGGGAAGAGGTTGACCCTCAGATATTGCAGTGTTTTTGGATGACTTCTAAAAATCTTTGACACCTTCAGTACTGGATTACATAGGGAATGGGGCAAATAAAGTGGTTAAAGGTCCACCAAGGAACTTAAATATTTTAATCAGGGTATCAGCTTGAGGTCTAAATAAAATCTGACTGAGAGTTAAGTACTGTGGAAAAGTAGGAAAAATATACAATTATTTTTTCTTCTGTAACACAGTCAGTCAAGTGGGCTTTATCCCTACAAGAAACATATATGTGTGTTGATGAGTCCATCAATCTTGATTTCTTCAAATACAAGGATACCTGTCTTTATTGGAAAGCCCCAAGCAAGTTGTGTTATGCTCCTCCCTTGCATCATGACAAAAGCTGAAACCAGCACTACATTTTTTGTAATCAGTTTTAGCTGCTGTTTGTATCCTTCTGAAAAGTAGTTGTTTCTCCAGCAAGCTGAATTAAATTCCTTAAGAACCCCTAAAATATCAGTCAGGAACCCTCTTGTTCCATGAACAAGAGCTGTTTTAATTCTCTACTTGTTATCCTTTCCCTCACCCCCACCAGAGTGGGGTGACACAACGCTATCATGTAGCCTGAAAATCACAGTAACAAATTATACACTTGCAGCTTCATAAAGTTACTGGGATATTGCATGCAAGTCTCCTAAAAATCATCACAGTTCGAGGAAACATAAGCATTACTTCACAGGTGTGTTCTGAAGTCTTAGTGCATGACACTTGTACAAAAACAAAACCAATCAGGCCCAGATGAAAGACATACCCAAGAAATGATGAAAATTGACAAAATTACCCTGTGAACAGACATTAAGAATATGATGAATTATGTTCACTGAGCTTTTATGAACTTTTGTAATACACTGTAACACTGACTGTGATATGCTGACTGTCTGCATCGTTGTTTTCACCAGGTTAAATGGTTAATTGTAGGATGAATGATGGCTGTAAACAGTAAAAGACTTTTTTAGCAGATTATCAACTAGAAGGGAAAATACTGCGATAGGTGGTAACATTCAATGTTTTAGTTAAACAGCTACTTTAATATAGCTAAAACTGGAGAAAACTTAAGTAAAATGTGAGTAAATATAAGACAGTACAAGGAATTTCAAACCCATCCTAACTTTTTTAAAGCTTCTTTAAAGCTCACCAACATGCCACTTTTACGGGGAAGGTGTTAAACTTACTGGCAACACAGAGTGAAAGGGAGAAGCAGCTGAAATATCCTTAATGGATAAGTGTAGAAAAACTCACGTTCAGCAAGGAGCAGTTTAACATATTTGCTTTAATGGAACAAGAGGGGTAGCAGATGCTTCAGAAAGATTTTACTGTTTATTATCTAATACTTACCAACTGTACCCAACTGGAAAATTCATTTACTATAGAATTCAAGAAAGTGGCTTCAGGGATAAATTCTTGTAGTGAGAGGAGTGATCTAAAGGAAGCTTCCCTTCCACCATATCTACAGTATTTATTTCCAATCACAAAAGCACCAGGCCAACCCAAACTTAAATCAAGGGCACAGAAACTCACTCTGCATGTAAGTGACAGTTCATAACCACTGGTGTTATCCCAATCAGAACATGACAAAGCATAATAGTAGAAGCTTGTTGTTTCCCTTTTACCAGCCAAGGGGAAAGCACACTCCTTAGCTCTGAACACAAGAATTTACTATGCTTTATTTTTCTTCTTATAGAATTGTCTTNAGGGGAAAGCACACTCCTTAGCTCTGAACACAAGAATTACTATTCTTTATTTTTCTTCTTATAAAATTGTCATATCTACTCCAGATGACATTTTCTTATACATTTTTACCTCTCAGGGCCTATTATTTTTGATAGATTTCATCCCCACAAGAAATTTAATCCAAAACTAAAAAGTTATTGTATAACCTACAGGTTACTCTACAACTCATTCTTGACATTCTTCCAACTCTCCACTCCTCCCTCTTCCACCTTTTCTTTGGCAGAGGGAGCAGTTAAAAGAAGAGTGTTTAAGAGAGGAATCTACTTGCAAAGCAAAGAAAAAGAGCCACAAGTAGAAGAGAAAGAATATCAAAAGCTGAAGAACATATTATGGGTGAAAAGTAAGCTATACCAAGCCCTCCTTCAGTCACTCTTCTTGTTTCAAACAACATGTATGCAAAAACTTAATAAAAGTGAAGGTATTATTACAAAAATATTAGATATGGCTTCCAAAAGAACTCTGACACTGACAGAAAAAGTAATTATGTCTTTGGGAACATATATGCTATTCTCTGAAAATACCAAGGAGATTGCTAGTTGACTAGCATTTTAGAGCTCGGTAAAATAAACTTCCCCTGCAGTCACAGAACTTTCAATGGTTTTGGACAGATACCAGAACATATATTCAGTATGCTCTGTCTCCAATACAGTTATTTTCATCAAAATGTTATATAGATGTATTTTGTAATTTAATTCTTTAGCATAACAAGTTACTGGAAACATTGGTGCTTCTGTCAAAAAAAACCCCAAACAAACAAGGACTAAACATACTGCACTGCCCATGTCCTCCATTATTTCTCCAAGAAATCTTCACAGCACACATACAAAATTCCACAGAATCCAAACAACTCTTCATATCTGTTGTTGGTGCCATCATACAGTAGACATATTCTCTGTATTTCCCTCAGTAAAAGACATTAAATATTTACCCCATATAAATCAATAGAAATCACATGCTAAATTGTGTCAGAAATTTGGTATTTGTGCAGCTAATACACACATCCTCAGCTCTTGCTCCAGACCCTCTGCTGTCCTTTTTCATGGCACTGCAACTAGGGCAAGTAGTGTAGCCCAGCACAGGCAGAATTGTGTTGGTGCTGAGGGCTCAACATGCCCCACTATCTGCAGCTAAAGGTGCTTCATTTAGGCAAGATCTAACCTGGTGCTGTGGACCTGAGGCCTATTAACAACTGTCATGTTCCTGAAACAGCTTCTATCCTCAGTTCAGCCAGAAGGAATCCTGTGCAGTCTAACAAAGCTTAGCCAGCAAGAGAAGCACAGGAAATTCACTTCACAAGCAGCACACTCCCAAGTAAAGCTAAAGCAGAGCTACCCAGAGTTCAGAGATGAAGACCAGAGATAAGTAATGCCCCCAAGCATTTGCAGAAGTGCTCCTCAGCACAGCTGCCTCTCCAGAGCTGCTCTGTTGTGTCACACCACGAACTAAGCACATGAAGGTCTCCTGTACTGAAGAAACACATTCCCAGTTCCAGCCCACACTGCTCTGCATTGGCACGTGTCACTGCAGTGCCCAGGCACTGCTGGCACTGCACAGCAGGGCTGTGCGGTCCCTGCAGGATCACTGCTCACCACTGCTTGCCTGTGTCCCCCAGCCCTGCGGGCAGCAGCAGAGCAGGGCCCCTGGAGGAGACACGACGTCCACAATTCCTTGATGTCTGAAGCAGGCATACATTTTAAACTGCTTTAGAAACAAGACATATCTAAAGAACTTTGTTCCAACTCTGTCTCAAATCCACCCCTAACTTGGCTCCTAAATTGCAGTAAGTTTTCAAAACTATTAATTCATCAAAAAGTGAGGCAGGTAAATGACTGTACTTCAAATGCACACATAACTATTCATACAGCATAATAATTTAAAAATAAACAAAAGTTAAAAAGTTACAAAGTCAAGTACTTCAGTCAATACTTAATTTTCAAATGACATAATTGACATTAAGCAATATTTACCTGCTTCTTCTTTAATAAATGACAAGTCTTCTTCTGGATATGGGACTGATGGTTGCAACACTGAGCAATCTTCAGAGTTCTCTTCAGTATTAGGTGGTATATTATAAATAAATCTCTTTGCAGTTTGGTTTTTCCTTCTTGCTTTTCCAGGTTCTTGAACCGATTGTCCCTGTGCACCCATGTCATTCCACACAAAAACTTTTCCCTCACCTTGAGATTCATTTTCAGCCATTTCAGGTGAGCTGTCCTGGACCCAATTGCAGTCATTCATTTGGTAGCTTTCCATTTGGCCCTCATCAATAGGGTAGGGATCATTCTCAGTTTTTATGCTACTTGCCAAATTGGTAAGGTTTCGTGTTGCCCAGAAGCTGGCAACTTTTTGATCCCTTGGAGATAAACCATCCCTACTAACAGATCTTCTGTTGTAATCCACTACAACAGTCTCTGGAGCTTCTGATTTTATACTTATGTTTAAGGCATCTTTAATGAAGTTGCGGCAGGACTGGACAACCTCCGTCATCTGAAGGTAGCTGGCCACCGACATCACTTCAATGGCGTTTTGGCTCGTAAGCACGAGGTTACCAGAATATAAGAAGTCCAAGATGACAGAAAAACCTTGAACAGCAACAACGTCTAAATAGGTAACAGTGGTTTGGTTACGGCTTTCTTTGTTTGTAAAGCAATACAGAGTCTTAAAGAAGCGGCTGCCTGCAACCAGGATGTTCTTGTGAGCTCTGAAGACCCTCCCACTCACCACAATATTAACATCACAAAGAATGCCTTTCTTCCTCTGCTCGTTGAGCTCTTGCAGGAGCTGATAGCAGTAAGAGTTCTCATTTGGCCTGCTGTTAAAATCACAGTATCCTTCATTATTCAGTTCTGATGGCAACTCTGCCTCCTGCAATTAAAAAAACACACAAACATCATTACCTCTTAATAAATGCTCTCCTTAGTTCTTCAGTACTATAATAAGGCTATAAAAATAAAGGAGATAAATAACAAAAAATAGTTTGATTAAAATTATGTTCTTGGTCACAAAGGCAGACAGGAATATATAATTAACAAGATATTTCTGAAAACTAAAAATCATGTTCTCATTCTGCACCTTCCACACCCAAGTTTGAAACCAATAGAACTGGTAAATTTGCCTTGAGGGCAAAGAAAGGGAAGTTTCAGCCAAAAGTAAGGAAATATATAGTTGAGTGTGAAGTACTCGTTATTCCTAACCCACATATATTAAAGATTCAGGAGCTCCACTTTCCAAAGATTTAACTAGATGATTCTTACATATCCAATCCCTTGTTCTTCCCCAGAAATCTCCACTTAAAGCAGAATACTGATAACTGATTCAACATTTTCTTAATGCTGAGATATGAATACATAGATCAGGTCTGTATGTCCCAATCTGTCTTGAATGATTTAAAGAAAACACATTGCTAAAGTAGATTTAACAGCAAAGATATTTCTTACACAGCTTTACAAATTAAGCATTTATCCTTTGCTTTTTAACTGCAGCAAGTCTAGGATTAAACAGCGTATCACACGACAAGCAGACAAAATCCTGTAGATGACCAAAAACCCCCAACTTACGCTTCCATTACAATACTTAACTCAGACTTTCTTGAAATAAGCCTCCCAAACTTTCCAGTTGCAACACTTATTACACACACACAACCCTTTTTAAGATCTGATCTCAAACATGGCTTCAAAATTTTGCTAAAACCACAAATTTTCAGACAATCTAACATCAAGACATAGTTCCTTACTAAAGATTAGTTGAGACAAGGAGAAGTCAAGAGATCTGAACTGGATTTTAGAGCACATAGAAGACTTCTAACTCATGTTTAGATAAAGATGATTCAGAGATGCTACAAAGCAGCAGCTAGGAGAAAGCAGAAAACACAGACTGGCATATTTGAGACCATACTTATATGGGTTGACATATGCTGCCATCAAGAGCAGCAACAGTGACAGTCTGTTTCATTCTGCATCTCCAAGATTCTCTCTTCTTTCCTAGCAAACAAGGAAAATTCAAAACTGGATAGCTCCAAGCCAAAACATTACTTTCTTCTCTCATCTTTGAAAACACCTCACTGATTATGGAGCTAGAGATGGTGTTAAAGCTCACCTGCCTCAACACTACAGGTTAAAATCAGTATTAAGAAGGTCATGAGCCCATAAGCTATGCTGGGGCTAAAATACACGTTGCAGGAAAGTACTACTTTTAATTTGGGACTATGGCAATAACCAGCTACATGTATTTAAAAAGCCACTTTCCACTCCACAGGCATTACTGGATTAAATCAAGACTCATCTCAATTTATAATCCCAGTGTGGATCACTGGAATGACAACTGAGGTTGTAACTACATCTATAATGGTGTTTACATCTATAAGCAGCAAATAAGGCCCAAACCAAAACAGAAACTGTGCCATTCCAGTGTCTCCTGCAGAGAAATTTCAGTTTGCTGTCACATTCAAGTTGCTTCTGAATCTCTACCCTTCTCAGAAAAGCACTTCATTGAAGGGGAAGAAATAAAAGCAATTAGGCTTTTATGTGAAAACAAGCAATAGATCTTTGCCCAACCTCATCTTAATTTTTTTCTGTGTACTTTCTGACACACGCCAAGTACTCCCTCAGATCAAGGCTGTGAAACAGTTTGTTCCAGATGTGGGACAGCTAAGGCTGTCACTCTAAGTTCTCAGCAGATTTTGGTTCTGGAGTAGCTTCCTGTCACTTCAGCAACAGAGTGCTGCATCGTTTCAAAACACCAATTACACTGACACTGGATCAGATTAAGATGAAAATTACGGTACCCTAAAGTGTTGTCATGCTCATCAATCATCAGTGACTTGCACCTCACACAGTAAATGTTAGGCAGATGCTATGATAGCTGCCAATTTCATTCTCTGAGAACACATTAAATACTGCATAAAATTTAAAAAACAACCTGCAGCAGTTCTTTTCTTTTGACAAATGTCTGATTAAATAATGGAGATAGAGTACATTTTAATTAAGAAGTATAAGTACCCAATCAAGCTGAGACAAAAAATAAATTGATATTTACAATGTGGGGTTTTATTTCCTGGGAACAGGATGAGCCAGCATGGTGAGGAGGAGCTGCAGATCACAAATATGCTATAGAAAAACAAGACTGAAATCTTCATTATGACAAGACCAGAGGGTTGAATGGAAAAATTATATATTATGCAACCTGTGTCCAAGCTACAGGGGTATGTGTTGGAGAAAGAGATCAATCAGTACTACAGCTTTAGTTACTATTACAGCTTTACAGAAGTGGGTGCATAAACATTTCTAAAACTAACTGCACTACAAAAACCAACTGTTTTACTGCTGGTATGGTACAAAAGTTAATCCTAGTGTCACACTCAAATGAAGTCCTGACATCTAAACAGTTATCAAGTCTATGTACACCAAGAATGACAAGTAGAAGTGACATTTATTATGAGAAAAATGAATAAAATAACATTACTTTAAGAGATTTAGACATTGATATAGAAAAAATACAACACAGTTCAACAGGAGGCAAGGTGCAGAAAATAATTACAGAAAAAAGTGTATTTGCAAACTTCTGTTACTTAAATGACACGTCATAATAAGGGTTCTGGTTTTCTAGTGAGAACAACAAACTAATGATATTTCCTTAGATGTCAATTATATTTTCAGAATACAGACCCCGTATTCTCATCAACTAAAGTTACCTCGACACCAAACCACCTCATCCTTTAATAAGCTCTAATAAGAAATAAAATATAAAAATTAGCACAATTTCATTTTAATTTGTGGAATCTTCAGTGTTCTAAGTCAAAAACTTCTCTCTGTGGGTGAAATTAAGAAGT
This sequence comes from Hylia prasina, assembly GCA_013397195.1. Taxonomy (NCBI): domain Eukaryota; kingdom Metazoa; phylum Chordata; class Aves; order Passeriformes; family Sylviidae; genus Hylia; species Hylia prasina. The sequence goes on along the minus strand of VYXD01011351.1, from coordinate 260,291 downwards.
GCTGTAACAGAACAGAGACTGCTTAAGGAGACTAATACTGTGCTCAGTTTCAAATAGACTTCTCTGAAGACACACAAAGATAAATTACTATTTTATATGTATAATTCATTAATTAAACTTGCCCAAAACCTAACAGAAGCAGATGATCAAAAACTGCTACTAGAATTTTAGTTTGTTTAGTTTTCTTTCTCCTACTGTTCCATCAGCATACTCTGACCCTGGCAGGAAGAATAGTGAGGGCAGGAAGAATTACAAAAAACCCAAACCAATCTAACCACAGATTCCATCTCAGCTGCATGTATTTGAAAAGTAGTTATGCCACATTTTTTAACTCCTTCCCCATTACCACATCTAGCTCTACAGCAGTTCCCTGTGCCCCCAGATTAATTCTTACTCTGGTAAATGGATCTTAAAAAGTAACCTATCAGTAGTTTCTTAATCACATGCAGCTACAGAGGAAAATGATCTCAAAATATGGTTCCACCAGCTGCAGATGACGCTCCACTGTTACTGTACACACACAGCATCGCTCACAGACAACTCAGCAATTTCAATTTATTTCATTAATTGCCTAATATCAAACTGAGTGGTTTGAGGTTTGATAAAAACACTACATGAAAATACACTAAGTGATAGTCTTTATTCTGAGGCCTGACTTCCTCCTCAACTTCTTTGCTCTGCTAAGAGTAAGTCAAGAAGTTAACTCTAGAACACTGTAATGTAACTCTAACATCTGAAGCATGACTTCCATTCATCACTGCTCACATAATGCAAACAATTCCAGTTCACATGGAAAAAATAACACATCAAAGGCCTTCCTCCTTTTGGAGAGCTTCTGCTTTAAACCAACATGCCTGTTAGACTGGAGAAAGCTTTTCTGGCAGTATTTCCAAAGCTTAGCTTTAAATTATGTCCAGAAAGAAAATGTTTTAAGAAGATGGTTTGAGGGGAGGAACCCCCAGCAGCCAATAAATCAGCATCTTATGGACCCAAATTCATCAAAGAATTAGAATATTTTGCTGTGATTTCCCAGTAAGCATCCATTTCTTAAGATTCTTGCAACACAATAGTCTGTTCACTAAAAAAACAAAGATAATGTCAAGATGATGATAGATTTCCTTAAGCTTTAATGTAGAGAAAAATTATTTAAAAAACTAGAATAGAAAAAGACTCGAGAATTTGGTCTTAGAAAGAAGCATCAGCTGACAGCTCAATACTCTTGAATTACAGCAGCTGCAACCACTTGTGATGAATTTTGGCATTCCAAATTAAATGTATCCCAAAAATAAACTGAAATCATCACTCATTTCTTCACGAGTGCAATATCCAACAGACCTATAGAAATTTCCACTGCTTTACTGTCTTAACACCTACAATTTCCTTTCTGTGCTTGAGTGGTGGCACTATGCCATATGTTTATTAGCAGCTGCTAAACATGCCCTGCAGTTGAGGCTTGTCAAGTCCGTAATACATGTGTGCTGTCTCCAACACAAAGGCTGAAAGATCTCTCCGAAGTTTCATTAAATCTAAATGGCTTTGCTGCCTCATTATGTATGTTGGAAATACGGTCAGGGTACAAATTACCTACTTTTGTTCCAAGTATCTGGTATCATGGCATTTAGAAAAAAAATGGGGCTATTATTTTGGCATTAATTTAAACATATGTATCAAAAGAAATTCAAGTGCCATTAAGAGTATGAAAGGATACGGAAATTAAACATAGAAGGGAAAGAAAACAGATTCCTAATCAGGTTTTTGATAAAGAAACTGTAATGTGAAAGTGTGTCACAAAGAAAACTACACTGACTCCTGAAAAACTGTAATTCCTTCCCTCGTGAGAAGTTTTTAACTGAAATGTAATTGCAGAAGGATGCACAAAGCACTGTTTTCCACTTAAAAAAAAAAATCAATCTCTTTGCAGCTACCTTTGTCCCAACCTTATCTTTACTACAGTGCAGAAGAACCACTGACTCATCTATCCTACTGTTTCATTTATTATCACAGTTACTACAAATATTTTTTCTCAAACTATCAGCGGTATAAAAGCAGAGATTCATTTTTACAAATATTCCCATGACAATGAAAGGTCTTCAAATAAACACTTGCAATCTTCAAATACATACTTACATTAAACTTGTAGGCTACTGTGATAACAAGCCCATGTTGTCCTCCCTTCCACCCTCCCATAAGAGTTTTACAACAGACCCAGGGTAAGAGGACAGAAAGAAAAAAAATAGTTAACTGAGAAGGGGGAAAAAGTGCTTGGAGTAGCGTTTATTTAAATACAGCTAAAATAGAGTGAGAGAAGCTTCCAAGTGTGGCAGGGATTAGCAGCTAACAGGAGGCTACGCAGTGACAGAACATACTACTTCTACAGAGTAACCATTCACAACTCAAAGTTAGAAATTAGGCAACAAGACGGTAAGGAACATGCTGCAATGGCATTATGCAAAACTGGAACATTTTCAAAGATATGAAGAAGTAAAAGAAACTAAGAATGAAAGTTTCTTAATTGGAAACAACTAATTGAAAGCAAATTTGGCTAAAACACTGCAGAGTGAATAGCAAACCCCAGAAGACTGAAGAAAACTGGTAAGACGACCTACTACCACAAAACATCCGTAACAGTAGTTGCTATAAAACTACCCTCACTGAAAAGGTAGCATTAATCACCTTGAAGGTGAATGTTGCATTTGTGAATCCAAAAATAATATTTTGGATAACCAGTATTTGTGCACCATAAGGTTTTCCCTTGCAGTCCTGCAACAGCTTCACATAAAACTTGCATACAATTTCCAAGCAGTTCTAAGAAAACTACGGTTCACCTAATATTTTATAAGTCATCTTGTAATCATGATATCATGCCCTAACATTTGACTAGCAGCTAGCAGCTCTTGTCCAAGGTACCCTGAGCTCCTGAGAGTGTTCAAGTAATAACCTCAATCCAACTACCGCATTATATTTCAGACTCCAAATAAAGGTACCCAACCAAGGTGGGTGTTTTAATTAAAACGGAATTTTAAACGCAGAAAATCGGAGTGATTAATCATTTAATTCCGGCTAACAGCCTAACAATTCAAGGACTAGCATAACCTGAAGCAACACTAGCTAATGCCCGCGGGCAAGTTTAACGCCAGTGCAGCGATCCAGAGAACTTTAGCAGCGCAGGCATCCCTAGGAGAAAAGGCTGCAGAATCAGTACAAGTATTCTTTAGGGGCTTTTCATCCACCCATGTTCTAGGCAAGCACTGCCTCATTCGCGAAAGCCGCCAAGAAACACAGTGATTTGAAGTTCAGCGGGGAACGTGAAGAGTTTCACTACTCCTACAGCGTTAGAGGAGCGCTGGCATAGTAACACGGCTTTGAGGAAACCACATGTTTATCTCAAACACACACCAAGCGATTGCAGACGTCTTGCTCAGCAACTCAATCTAAACCAACGCAATCGGGAAAAAAAGATTTCAGCGCGAAGAACTTAAATACACAGAGTTATCCGATTAGTGCACCGGGGCCACACCGCTAAGCACGGCAGCGCGATTCCAATTTCACGCCGCCCAGTCCCCATTTCACAAGCGGTCGCTGGCCGGACACTGCCCTCCCTCCGCCTGTACCGCAGGAGGAAGTTGTAACGAGCGTATTTAAATCAGTGCTGTGACACTGGGATTCCTACGCAACTTTTTCCCACATCGCCGGTTTATCTTCACGAGAGAGATAAAGATGAACTAATGAAAGCCGCATCCGCCAGCGCCGGACGGATAACGGGAACGGAGTATAGCCACAAACAACAGCTCGGGCTGTGTTTGTGTGCATGCCCACATCCAGCGGGAGAGTCACCTCAAATCCCAGAGGGGGCTCGTCTCCCGCTCCCAACGCGGCGAGCCAGAGCAGCGCGGCGCGTCCAGCCCGCCGGGCAACAACCACCACGAGCAGCCATTTAAAGAAGTTCACACCGTGGGCACAGGGAAACCTCACCTATGCGAGAGGGGAGGCCGAGATTGCCCCTCCC
>VYXD01011351.1:165657-239545 GCA_013397195.1 Hylia prasina | reverse complement strand
CCTCCCTCCCTCTTTAGAGGCTTCACTGAAAGTTTTCATTCTTTCTTCCATGCCATTTCCTCTCAGAAATCCCCCTGAGCCAGACTTTCTTTCAAAATATTTTGCTGAAGATGTGATTGCATTTTCTTTAGAGTACTTCCCTGAATAATTTTCTCATTTATTCATATCCTTCTCAATCTTTCAGCTGTTTCCATCTGTCATGGTCTGCTTATGTCCACCTTTCCCTTAGTTAGATAATATCTTTTAGTCATATACCCCATTTTACATTTCTAACTAGTCCATCTCCATGACATGCACTGATGAAGCTTTCTCTGTGTGGTTATGTTCCCTCTCTTTTCTTCTCTTCACAGACATTCCTCTGATATAACTCACTCCAGATTTTCTTAAGGCTATTTTATAGGCTGTTGGCACTTGAGTCTCCTTTTATTTTCTATCATTCACATGATCTATTCTACATATTTTTAGTTATTTTTCACAAAACTTCTGGCTTCGTAAAATCTGCATGCTATAACCTGTTTAAATAGTTAGCTGTGGTAGCTCTACTATCCACAGTAAACCTGCACAGTGAATATGCTGTATTTGAAGTAAAATGTTTGCATGATTTGCAAAGGCTTTCCCTTTTAAACTTGCAAGCTGTGGTCCATTGTCTACCACTGCCATTATCAGTGTGCTATTTCTGGCAAATACCTTGACTGTGACGTTGGTTGTATGCTCATCAGCTGTGTCATGTTTCTGGATAGAAGAAATCATAACTTAGAGACAGCGAGTAAATTTTTTCCACATGCAATCACAGAGCAGACAGCCTCTCTGCAAACTGTGTGGTCAAAGTGGGGTCAGCTGGAGCAGGTCCCCAGGACCCCTGGGATACCCCCAGTGACTGGCCTCCAGCTGGGGCTTGTGCCTGTCTTCACAGCTCTCTGAGCCCAGGTTGTGGCCAAGAGACAAATCTGCATACATCAGTACAAATAACCTTTTCTGGAACATTAGCGTACACAACACTGGATCCTGGTCTTTGCTCTAACATTTTTCAAGTCACACTTGGTTGTAGCAAACTTTAATCCATTTCCTATTCATCTCCTTCTTGTAAATTTGTGGTGTTTTTTTCTTGTCCTCATGGGCTATGGTGAGTGCTCTGCTCCTGACACCAAGGGATCAGGGTTATTTTGCTGGTTTCCTAACTGGCTAAGGTTAGGTAACCTAAGGTAACCTAAAGTAAGGTAACCTAAGGGTGTCCTAACTGGCATGTGAGACATCCACATGCACTGATGGGTAAAGCACAGGGTCTACAGGACAGCCATGCCCTACTGGAGGAGTAGATGGGGTCAGACAGAACTCTGTAGGACACTCTGAGGGAAATAAATTACTTATTTATGTAACTGACTTGAGTCTCTATTACTAAACCCATGTTTTTCAACCCTTCCCACTTGCTGAAATGACTACAAGCATTTCTTTCCCAAAATAACTGTTTCCGCACACTCTATATTGTATTGGTAGTCTATAGCAGTACATCTGGATTTTTTTTGCAGAGTCTGGGGGGTAACTGCAGATACCAGAACAACCTGCCTGATGTTTTTACAGAAAATAATTTTAGTTTTGTATGTAGCAACTGTGGGGAGCTGGGTACTGCTGATTTGAGCCTGTTTCTAGGCTGCGGGAAACTCATTATCCTGCTTCTGGCAAAACCATCTCTTGCCTTGTGAAGCCTCTCCCTAAGCTTCCACTTCTGCTCTAGCTGCATATGCTGTGTATCAATGTGTGGTTTGCTAATTTAAACTGCTATTTGTTTATCTCCTTTGTCCTTCAGAATTTGCTTTGGGTCTTTTGCCAGACAGCAGAGCACACATGCCTGCTTTGCAGAGAAAAAAAAAGAAGTTAAATCCAGGTTTAAGTCAAGAGCTTTTTTTCTGTCTTGATTCTCTCCTTCATATTGCTACAGATGACATGGATCTTCTGAAGACACTGAACCATGAAGTAGCTAATCTGTTGTAAATGGCCTTAAAATATTGTCATCTTGTATGTTTATATGTGTATGTGTATATATAAATGCCTTAAAGAAATATAATATACATAATTTATATATTTTTACTCCAAATTCATTATTTGTAGGTCTGCAGTATATTTGAAGGTATGTCACGTCAAGATCTTCTCTCCCTACATCTGCACTGCAGGTCTGTCCTCTCTGCTCTGTGTCTGCCATCTGAGAGGAGGTGAACCCAAATGGGCTGTCCTGCTCACCTCTCTCACACACCAGGGCTTGGCTGGGGGATCACAAAGTCACAGAATCACTTGGGACCATCTGCTTCCAATCCCCTGCCATGTGCAGGGACACCTTCCACTAGACCAGGCTGCTCAGAGCCCAGTCCAACCTGTCCTTGAACACTTCCAGGGATGGGGCATCCACAACTTCTCTGGGAAACCTGTTCCACTGCCTCACCACCCTCACAGCACAGAATTTCTTCCTAACCTCTAATTTAAGCCTACTCCCTTTGAGTTTGAATCCATTCCCCCTGTCTTGTCACTACATACCTGTAAATTGTTGATAGCCAAATCTCAGCCTGCCTTAGGACAGGCACGAAAAGCTCCCTCTAGTCTGATAAAACAAAAGCAAAACAGGGAAGTGTGGGGAGCTGTGATGGCTTTGGGTTCCTCATTTCTCTGCATGTCAGGTATCTGTCTCATCCTTGCCTGGGAATGAGAGAAGAGATCATATGGGAAGTTACAGCAATGTGCGCTGTCAAGCATCTTTGCTGAGTAAATACAGTGTTGATGGGCTAACAAGAATGACTTCAACAGGAATCTGTTAACATAAGCCTGAAGCTAAAGCTGGGCTTTCAACATAAATCACCTGATCTAAAAGCTTTTAGTATATTTGTGTCAGAAGGGCTCCTGTAGCCAGAAAGGAAAAAAAGAGAAATGTTTGCCTGATTAGCTTCCCCCTCTGTAAATAGAAGAGATCACTGCTTGTATAATTAGAACTGAATGGAGGATGTAATAATAATGTCTAAAGGAATAATACATATTTAGTCTAAATATCTCCTTAGAGAGAGGTTTAAGTCACACACTTCACAAGATTTTCTTATCTAGGGTGAATGGCAACAGATTGATAGGGCAGAGGGATTTCTTTACCACCAGAAGACACACATTCTTGTGTACAAAACAGGTGTTGCCCAGAGTTCCTGTAAATAAAGGGAGAGTTGCATGATATTTCTCACCGAAAAAACATCAGGCCCTTGAGCCTGATTTTCCCCTGTAATGACAGGAGATGAGAGTTATCCAGTCCCACTGCCCTGTGCCACAGCCTCAGTTGTGATGCTGTTTTGAAGAGAAATTATGCCCAATTCATTTCTCTCAGTAGCAGCAGCCATTTTGCTGCTCTGAGCTGTTTTGGTGAGTTACAATTTGAGGTCCAGCATGTCCAACCTCCTGCTGTGCTGTCCTTCTCTTGCCATGAAATACATGCTGAGTTGCTGAGGATGAAACTCTGGTCCTCTGCATTCTTACAGTTTTTAAGTGGAAAGATGTGAATTGTCCTGGCTGAGATTTTGAGGCAATCTTCCACTACAGTTCCCTTCAGCAAACTGTACAGTTTTAAAACCAAGTAGCTGACAAAGTGGTTGTTAACAGGGCTGTAAAAATGGTCTGTGTGTTGTAAAGGCAATATGGTACCAGGAATTTGAGACCTTTTCATATGAAGACCTTCAGCCAAACATCATCTTAGGGAAAAATATCAGTGGCAATGATCAAGGCTGAGCAAAGCCATTCCAGGGGTCCCTCATGGCAGCAGGATCACCAGGCTGTGCCACTCTGGCCAGCATGGTGGCTGAAGGGAGGAACTCAACCTCTGCAGCAGATTTGGTGAGGAGGAGTCTCAGGGCCACGTATTACTGCTTTGCTCAGAAGCTGACAGGGGAGCCTGGAGCATTTCAATTTCTCTTTATGTATACAGGGCATGAGCGTGAGCCACACACAAAATGGTCTTTATAAGGCAACGATTCTGGGCTGTCTGTGGCAGCACTGAGGGGATGATCTGTGCTCTGCCACAGCACAGCAGAGGCAGCTGGAGGAACCTGGTGCTGCCCCACACTCATTTCCCCCCGAGGAAAAGGGGCTGGGTGTGGTGGCTGCTGTGGGAGCCGGTGCACAGGCACTGGAGCAAGGCAGGGACATTCCAGTGGAGGGGCAGCTCAGGGCCCTGCAGATCAGCATCCTGGCAGCCACTGTGCAGAAAGAACGAAGACTGGATTGTAGCTGAGGGTGGATGAGAGAAAAGTAGTTTGCAACCTAAATTCTTGGCAGCAGGAGAAGGTGAATGAAATGCCCTTGGCGTTGCTACGGCAGTGGTCTCTGAGCTGCTGGGATAGAAGCTGGGATCCCCACTGCATTTCGAGCTACATTCTTCCTACATGGCTTGCTGTCTTCTGCCCTTAGCCCGTGCTGTGGCCACTTACACAGAGGGACAGTATAAGGCTCGTCTGGAACCACTTTTTTCCCTGACCAGTTTCACAGTAACCGGAGGCTACACTCTTTTCTCAAAGTTATTTGGTATCAGTTGCCCTCAATGTTTGCTGTCCCTGTTGTGTGGCCGTGGTTGCTCTGCATGCATCCCTGCTCCAGAGCTGCCTCCCTCCTCTTGCATGTCCCTCCTCTTGCATATCCAGAGCTGCAGACTACCTGGATTTTTTTATTTTTTTTTTCCCAGAAGATAATGCATGCTTTGAAAAGAAATCCACCTTACACCAAAAGAGATATTTTTGCTGAACTTCAGGTTGTCCTGGGAGTCTATAAAAGACAGAAGAATATTACAGAGAGGATTTAGTGCACATTTAAGTGAAACAAAATCCAACAAACTATTCAAGATCTGTAAACAATGGGAACCATATATATGAGATTTACATATTATGTTTCAGCTCTCTGAGGCAACGAAATATATCTGCAGCTAAATCTAAGTTTTATGTCTTCCTCATGTTAAGAGACTGAATGCATCATAATGCTATTCTGCCAAGCATGTTTTGGATGATAAAACATCAGGACTTCTTGACCTCAGACAGCATGTTTACATGGACAAAGAAGATGCTAGAGCTGGTGCTTTGTACAGCCAAGGAAGGACTCTATGTTTGAAACTGTCCCCACCATTCAGCAATAGCTGGGTCGAATAGATATGGTAAAAATGAAGTGGTTGGTGCATTCAATGTGTGGTCTTCATGAGTGGTGAATGGTGTGAAAGATTCTTCACAGAATCACAGAATAAACTGAGTTGGAAGGGACCCACAAGGATTATCACACCCAGCTCCTGGCCCCACACAGCACATCCCCTGCACATTACAGTGTGTGCTTGAGAGCATTGTCCAAACACTCCTTGAACTCTGTCAGGCTGGTGCTGTGACCACTTCCCTGGGGAGCCTGTTCCAGGGCCCAGCCACCCTCTGCACTGTATGGGTTCTACTATCCAACCCAAACCTCCCCTGACACAACTTCAGGCCATTCCCTTGGGTCCTGTCACTGGGCACCAGGGAGAAGTGATCAATGTCTGCCCCTCATTTTGCCCTCACAAGGAAGTTGCAGATTGCAATGGTCTCCACTCAGTCACCCCCAGGCTGAGCAGCCCTAGTGTCCTCAGCCCCTCCTCATTCAGTTTCCCCTCAAGGCTCTTCACCATCTTCATGGCCCTCCTTGGGACACTGTCTGATAGCCTTGTACTGTTATATTTTGTTGCCCAAAACTGCACACAGTATTTAAGGTGAGGCCACCCCAGTGCAGAGCAGAGCAGAGCAGGACAATCCCCTCTGTTGCCCAGCTGGTAATGCTCTGCCTGATGCACCCCATGACACAGGTTCCAGAACTCATTGGGAAAATATAAAAGCTCATTAATACCACTTTCACTGTAATTTTATGGCCTTGTCTGATCTCACTGTGTAACTTTTATCATTCACATTTCTTACTGTAGATTACATGTTCTTTAATGAGATTCAAGTGTCTTTGTATGGGAATAAAACACTCAGATTGGAAACCTAACTGGTCTCCAGGTTAGGAAAAAAACTCCCACCTTGAGAAACAGGTCAGATTCAGAAGTGTTAGATCTGTATGTGTTCCCAAAGGAGTGAACACTTATCTTTTATCACAGGAGTTTCTAAAGATTCTGAAAATGGCTCAAGAAAGTCCAGCTCCTGTGAGAGTGAGTCAGGGGTGTTTCATTACTGGGAGTGTTTGATTCTGCATTTACTCAGCCTGGTTTTATTATTAACTTCAGGAGAGTAAATCCTGATCTACTCCCTCACAGGTAACAACAAAAGCAAACATTTTTGCAACCCTTGAGACTAACAAAATGCTCCTGAACATAGATTAATAGATGTGAATTAATACTGAGGAGCTAATAGTTGTCTGTATATGTACATGTAGCAATACTGCCTAGCTCATTACATGGAAAAGTAAATATTATTCCCATTTTTCCAGTTAGAAGAGAGACACAGAGATTCAGCAACCTGCTGAAGGTGAAGGTGGCAATTGTTGGAAGAGCTTGAGATAAGATTTTATTTCTTATGACTTCTGAGTTCTCTGCACATAGAGACATCATAGAGTATGTCAGGACATGAATCTGCTCTGGTTAAGACTGTGGATAACCACCCACTAACTACCCTAAGGAAGGTCTGCTGTGAACTCATGATGGTTTTTCTGTTGAATTACCCAGGACAATAACGTTAATGCCATCTGAACAAGGACAGATTACATCTGATAAGAAAAAAAAGAAAAAAAAATAAGAAAAAAAGAAAGAAAGAAGAGAAAACCTTTAGGGACAAAACTGCTCCTTCAAACGTCTTTTGAACATACTTGAACTGGCAGAAGGATTTTGCACCACTTCAACACCTTTTGTCAGATAGCTGTGAGGCATTTCAGCTGGCATCAGGAGCCCTCCCAGAGGAAATAGCACCCCATGGAGTCACTGCTGGGTGTGACAGCCCTGGAAGCTAAGGAGCAATCAAATGCCAAGCCTATCTGATTGTTTTTTCCATCTGTTTCTCTACCAGCATGCAACAGGAAACTTGCCACCATTTCAGGGGAAGAAGATGTGTGTGATCCCTTCAATGTCTGCATGCCCCTGCCATCACCTTCTTTCAGCCTACTGCCTGCTTTGATCACACTTAATACCAGGATGTATGTCTCAATACAAAACTGTTTTCCTGCATAACCCAGTATAAATAAGTTACCAGGGAGAGGAGAGAACTGAATTTGAGTGGGCATGAGATCCTCCCTGGTGACTTCTGATGGTTGAATCAAACAGGTGAGCTTGGTGGAGAGCACAAAGCTGACAACCATGTGTACCATGAACTGAGTTAGGATTTTATCTATAAAAGAGACAAACAAGAAACAAAAATCCTCAAGACTCATTAGTACACTACAAATAGAGCCTATTGTGGAAGAAATTAGATAGTTAATGTAATGAAGAGTAGATTTAAGGTCCACATTTTGTTTTTTATCAGTATTGGGTTTTATAATGCTATAATTATTATCTTTTTCCAAGCTGCTCCACAGATCTTAGGGTTTTAGCTTGTAGTATCCCCACAGATTTTGAGATAGGAAGAGTCCACCTTATGTACTTAATTGTATGCCAAACTAGCTAACCTATTTACTAAGTAAAATAAGTGTTAAGGAAGGTCTTTACTGATAAAAATTGCATATTGTCAACTGAATATGTGTTCCTTCTTCAAGTATAGATTTTTTTTAATGTAGAACAAAGACACTCCGAGTGTATTTTGGGGAGAAAAAATCTGAAGTTTGAGAGAGATATTTTAGGTTACCTCCTTCACTCAGCACACATGCTCCTATTTTAGTTTCTCCAGGAATAAAATGATACTGGAGACATCAATCCTTCTTTCATTCTTCAACTCCTAAGCAGGATGAAGTGGACAGACTGACCATGGATATAGTCTGTGGCCCTACTACCTATTTACAGTGTGGCAGCAGCAACACATAGAGCAGAAGATTTCTGATGTTTGCACATGGCAGAAGGACACTCAGATCAGACTTTACAATGACACTGCTTTGGTCTCCATCCAGGGCTCTGCAAACTCTCCACGGCTTTAAGGGTGTAGCCTTCCTTCTTGGTACTTACCGTCAGTTTTTAATCTCAGTTCAAAATACAATATACAAGGTTCAGAGCTGCAAATGCTGCTGATATTTTAGTGGGGAGAGGTACTATGTATGGAAAACAATAGAGGAAGAAAGGAAGGAAGGAAGAAATTAGAGGAATGACAGAGGAAGGGTAGGAGGATAATAACTGGTTCAGTGTTATTAGATTACAAAGGCAAGTGCTTAGACAAGGGAATCATTTTTCTGTTTGTGCCACTGTAATTATTTCTTCTATGTTCATGCTTAGGATGGTGCTGATTTTAATGTCAGAACCACAATTAAAGCAAACAACTCATGTTCTCACTGACAGGAGAGCACAAATGAATTTAAAGAGACCGAAACTGCAATTGTACAGATCTATTATTTCCTAACTTTAAAGTGCCTGAATTTACCATCAAGCATGAGTAGTTTTAAATAGCTTGAGTTTACTGAGTCAATGCAGCTTATAAAACTCTTGGGATCAGAAGGCAGAGAAGACTCTCAAGTACCGTGCCAGGAAGCTTCACAGCCAAAGCAGTGACAGCTGGAGGTGGGAATTGGAGGCTGCTGTCAGTTTTTAAAAGATTGATGTGTTTGCAGAACAGGACATCATGTCAGTGGCAGAAAAGAAGCAATCTTTTATCCCACAGTAAGGAGTCTGGTGCAGACAGCAGCACCTGAACATCAGTTCTGCTTTGCCATAAGCAAAGCAACCCCACTTCCAGGCTATCATGAGGATCCCTCTGACCAACTTTTACTGGTCCCACAGATTTCAATTGCTGTCTGGATTCCAAAGATCAGCCATGAGAGTGTTCCCCAGAGGGTCCTGCCCAGCTGGTTAAAGCTCTTTTCTGACATGAGGTTCAGTCTGTGGACTACACAGATTCTTAAAAACACGTCCTCTAACTCCTCTACTTTCAAGGACAGTGACAGTGTAAGTGTCAGCTGTGTTCTTCCTGGCACCTGTCCTTGAAGGAGGCTCTGTGGACATGACTCCAAATGGATGAAGGGCCATAACTTTTCCCCAGGTTCTTTATGTTGTCTGTGAAGGAAGTAAGCAACACACCCAAGCAGACTGAGCTGCTGCAGGGGTGCACACAGTCCCTGTGGTATGTTGTCAGAGGAGAGGGGGAAGTGTCTCAGCTTGATTACTCTGCAGTGATTGTACAGAGCATCTGAGCAATATGTCACATGGATTGGATTGCTTCCCAGGGCCAACTGCTTGAAATTATGATGAAGTGGCATCTATATTGCACCTCTTGTTTTTTTCCTTCCCACAGAACCTTTCTTACAGGACTTGCCTAAAGTAGAAGACAGTTTCCTTTTCTACATTTAAAAGGCATATGGGCTTCAGTGTGAGCAGAAGAAGAAACTTAGCTAAAACAGTGTTTTCTTATTCACCATGTCATTCCTGAAGTTTGGTCTTGCAACATGTTTGTAAGGACAGTACTGCTGTTCCATGAAGGATTAATGGATTCAAGTAACTTCAAGGAGGAAGGTGGGCCTTAGGGTGAAATGCATGCTGGAGTTAGGGGAAGTTGAGGAAATCACCAAGGCCACAGAGAGAAAGCAAACAAGTTGTGTAAATAAAGGGGTGAGGCTTATCAATGCAGAGAAATACCTGAGGGGGGAATATAACAAAGACATAATAATATGACATATCAGATAGTAATATGTCTAATATTCACGTCATAACATTATGACATGTTGTATTATGACATAAAACATAATAAAAAACATAAGAACAAATAACAAAGTCAGATTCTCATGAGTAGTATCCAGTGAAAGGACAAGAGGAAAAAGGCACAAATTGCAATACAAACAACTCTCTTTAAATATAAGAAAGGACTTTCTTTACTGTGAGAAGATCAAATCCTAGCACAGGCTGCTCAGTGACACTGTGGACTCTTTCCTTGGAGGTATTCATACCCCAAGGAGACATTGCCCTAGGAAACCATTTCTAGGTGACTGCTTAGAGCAGGGGTTTGGAATGGAAGGCCTCTGTGTCTCTGTGAAATCCACTTACAAAGGAGGTGAAATTAGCAGCACTGTCACCAGCAACAGCTAAATCATCATGCTGAGTGTCTAGAAGCCACAGGTTGAATGCTGAAAGGCATCAATGCACACTGGAAATCCTGCATCAGTAATATGATATCATGCTTTCATTAAATAGCTCATGAAGAGCTGTGGTAAGCAACAGGTCAAAGAGCTCTTCTGTCCCTGTGTTGCAGGATTTGATCACTACTAAGTAAACCACAAAAATAATAGGTTTGTGTGCTGATCAAAACATCATAAAACAGAAGTGGAAATCCATGCTTTGGCCACAGTCCTGGGCTCCAGTATCTGTACACACAGCCATGATTCCTGCTTAGCCTTTCGTGAAATACAAGCAGTGGAAATAGCATAAAATGCTTTTTTGAAAAATGCTGTTATGGGATATTATGCTTAAAATATTAGGTGTGTATTGTTACAGTGTCTTCTTGGGCACAGCTCAATGGAAATTGTGCAGTGTGCCTGAAGTTTGTAAGGCAGAATCATCATTAGTTAAGGAACTTCGAAAACTTTTGTGGTTATTTTTAATGACGTATTTCAACAAGTGTCATTTTAATGGAGCACGCATATATAAATAAAATCTGTGTATCCTCTTTTTTCACACTGTGTGTTTTCAGGCTGAAGGTCTTCTTTCTTGTAATTTTTCAGTGAGGTTTAAATTCCTTTCTGTATCTTGTCTCACACTTCCATCATTCCTTAGGCACCAGAGCATCCCATGAAATCTGATCCTGCTGGCCTTAATTTTTGGCTGGCCATTTATGTACTGAATGGACAGGCAGGGCAACTACAAACAAAAGCTGGGATCATGATGGGGAGGCAAGAAGAGGAAGAACTTTGCAGATTTTTCCTCTTTTTTAGTACTTTTTAAAAAGACTTTTTACATTTAAAACCTTAACTTTTGTGTGGTTTAATTGACAATGGAAGTAGCAAAGGGCCCACCTCCTACTCTGATTTGTTATACAGAAGTGTTAATAGTAACATATTTGTTTATAACAGAAAACCTTCCTTTGACAGCAAACTTCTTCATGTTGAACCACATGGTGACTGTTGTGAATATATTTGCCCCAGTATTTCCAATAATCTTTGATGTTAATCTAGCATAATTGTCAGATACTAACCATAGTGTTAAAATAGATTACTGAGACAAAGTCCATTAAAGCAATCAGTGATCTTAGACAAAAGAGACTTTGGCTGCCAGCATTTGGAGGTGAGAGGCTGAATTCACTGAACACAGGGACACTTAAATTGTGTCATTAGCATTTATGGACTATTGGTGTTTGTTTTGTGCTGGAAGGGTCTCTTTCCATTCTAGTATTGCTGCTAACTTGGAGGATCTCCAGCATCCATATGAGCTCAGAGCCACTGCAGGAGGAGGCACCTGTAGTTAAGGCACTGAACTGGGAATTGGAAAATCAGAGACAAATCTCCTGCTTTACCTCAGATTTTCCATGTAAATTCTCTATATAGCCCAGTCCAGAAAAGGAATCAGATGCCTAATGTGCAATCCAGGTGGAATTTGGCCACCTGGATGCAAGTGGCAGCAAACCTGCTTGGTCCTGCAGTATCTACTCTTCTGTGTTTCTACCTGTAAAATTTCTTAGGTGCCCTCTTTGCCCAGCCTATGCTGGGAACGTTGTTGCTATTTTATTTCTGTCTTTGGTCTCATGAACTGCACATCCCTGCCCTTCAAAGGGACTATTCTGGGTCTAACTCAGGCCATTCACAGTCAGCAGCAAGGACAGGCATACACATCAGAATGCAGGGCTGCTGGTGGTGCCAGTAGTGCTTTCTTTATATGAAATATCTTCTTCTACAATCATTAAACCCTTTCCCACAGGGTAGAAAACTACAAACATGAAGCAGTACGGCAAAAGCTTTTTTTTTTTTTTTTTTGCATTACTTGGTCAGAATTAAAGTCTTGTTTGTTTAAACTTCCAGCACCAGGTAGACTCACCAACTTTGTTTCGTGAGTCCTACAATTACACGTCTCAGAGACATCACTCAGACCACTTTTCAACTAGTCTGGTCAGTTTTCCTGTTGGCAGAGATGACTGAAGCTACTGGATTTTAGGCAGTAATTCTGATTTTCG
Source organism: Hylia prasina (assembly GCA_013397195.1). Taxonomy (NCBI): domain Eukaryota; kingdom Metazoa; phylum Chordata; class Aves; order Passeriformes; family Sylviidae; genus Hylia; species Hylia prasina. Next base: position 227,300 of record VYXD01011351.1, on the reverse strand, counting down.
ATGTATCACATGCCCATATGCAGTACCTCCATGTCTGTGCAGATAGTACATGCAGAGGAGGCCTCTGCTCCTGCAGGAATCTCCTCCAGGGAGAGCTGGTTTTTATAAATCCTCCCAGAGTATCCTGGTGACAGTCTTGATGGTACATCTGCACTGCATACTGCTGAAACCTTTTCACCACAGATCCGTGTGATAAGACTGGGAGCAATATCCCTGTCAGACAATTTCAGCAGTTACAGAGAAATAAACCCTGGAGGAGAATGTGCTATTTCAAATGCATGCACATATATTTATTTTCTAATTTGCTAAGGTTTAAGATTATGCAGATATAAAGCAGTGGTTTAGCCTGGAGTTAAGGCAGCTATGGAGTGTATGCAAAGATAAAAGGGTGTGTTGTTCTGGCTTCTTGTTTAGAAGTTATTAAGGCTTGAATGTTGGTTTTTTTGTTTTTCTGAAATACATGCAGCAAGAACAATAAAAACTGGCATAATGCTATATAGAGCTGATTTTAAAGGGTCATTTGAGAAACTAATGTTCTCCCTGACTTCTCTTGCTGAATGCTTGGCCAGACAACTGAGACCCCATGGCTTTCACCCATCATTGCTGCAAAGCCTTCCAGTTGAATGGCCACTGGAGCTGAGGAGCCAAAAGATTGCTCTGAACTGCCATGAGCGTGATAGGAAGGAGACACTTTGCAAATGTGACTAATGGTCTTCAAGTGTGTTATCAATATTTGCTTTGTTTATTACTTACAAATGCCCATGCACATTTAGACACTGTAGAGTAACACCTATGTCCTTGCACATGGAAGTGCTCCCAGCTAGCAGCTAATCCAGGAACAGACTGGACATTAAACAGCATCATACATAAATGAGTAACCAATTAAATTATCATCCTAAGGACTTATAGTTTGTGGCCCAGCTTTCAGGCTTTGTTAATAATTTCAAATCCTATGAGAAATGAAACTTCTGCACACTGACAGCAGCAGAGCTGGGAGGTTGTGAACTCCACCCCCTGGTGACCTACATTTTGGCTGTCTAGTCAGCCTCTTCCCAAGAGCTACCTACCTCAAGCAGCCACTAGCAAATTACTGAGCCTGCATCCAAGACTCTTAACCACACACAAAATGGCTCAATTCAGGAGAGTCTTGCCAAAATAAGCACATCCTCATTCACATTGGAATGGCTGTCTCAAGGCAAAGGCAGTTAAATATTTCTCTGGAAGATGTTTTTTTTCTTGCTAGAAGGTAAAAGGTCTCCATTTCCATGTTGGTGTACTTCCAAACTCTGTCATTTTCATACAGAAGCCCTTGTTCTGGGATACACATTGAAAAGCTTGACCTTCGGGTCTCTTTTTTTCCATACACAGAACCAGGTGGAGCAAAGGCATCTTTGAAGGATCATGGCCATGGAAAACCAGGTTCAGCATGCCTGAATTAAAGCAAAACAAAGCCCAGTGCATGCCCTAGTTCAGACTTTGGTGTATTCTACTTGCCTCTTGCCTGTGCTGAGCTTCACTCCCACCCAAAAGCTTTGACCACACTTGAGGAGGCATCAGATTCAGAGTGAAGATGGCCAAAGCTGTTTCCTTGGTCCTATTGCTCCAGCTGTCAGCAGAGGCTGTCATTGCTTATCTTGCTGCTAGATCCTTCACAGCTCCCCATGTAATGTCTTACAAACATTTTGGAATGAACTAATGTGCAGATTTGCAAACTACTCACATGAACCTGTGCCTCTGCTGGCAGTATGTCTTTTCAGAGCCATGGCAGGCAACTGGCTGCCCAAAGTCATGAAGCTTGGTGGAGCAGAGTGGGAATGGATTCCAGTCAGGGATGCTGGATATCCTGAGTGACCAGTGGATGGATGGAGAGTGTGGGTACCTGCAGCATCTGGCATTTCTGTGTCTTCTGTTCTCTGCCTAAGGCCTGAGTGAAGAATGACCAGGGTTTGCAGTTTTTTCAAGGGTATGTGGAGTGGCAAATGGATATCCTGGTGCCTGGTGGACTCTGGTGAATGGATAAAGGGACAAACAGTTCTGTGGAGGTGCTAAGATGTACTGGAGGCTGGGAGAGAGGGCCTGGACACTCTGGAGGACAGAGATGTGAAGTTAGCCTCTGATTATTTTAGGAGAACAAGAGAGCTGAAGGAACTTTTCCATCCAAACCAGGAGAGTGCTGTTCTGCTGATGCAAGGAGTCACACTGATGGCAGGTGAGAAGATTTTCAGGTCTTTCTGTGCTTGGTTCTTTGTGAGATGCCAGCATCCCTGTCCCTGGCTGCTCAGGAGGCAGCAAGGGAGCAGCTGGAGGCATGTGGCTTTTGCCCAGCTTCAGCTCTGCCCAGACCCTCAAGATGCGATAAGGCAGTCCTGATAGGGAACTTGTGTGTTCTCAAATTTTCCTTTCCCTCCACAAGACGAACAAAAGAAAGGAAAAAGGAAAGTCTTGAGAAAAAAAATGTATAGGGTTTAAGAATACCACTAAAAGTCACTATTTTCATTTTTTTGCCATTCAAAATATTGTTTTGTTTCTTTGAAAGAACACCAATTGTTTAATTGACCCCAAAAAGGAAATGGATTTTCTGTTCTTTTATAAAAACCTGATGTGCTGACGTTTTCCATCCTGAACTAGAATTAAAACAGCCACAGTGAGAAAAACTCAGTGTATTTCATTCATCAAAGAACTGAGGCTATTTTGAGGGAGGGGTTGAGGGAGGCTGTAGTTTCATGTTACATTTTCTTTGTGAGCAGTGCAGCCCTGGGTGTGTTTTGTTTTGAAATTTTTTTTGAGATCTTTTAAGCCAGTTAAAAGATGGGCTCACTGATCCAGTTTGCCAGGCACAGTCATTGTTGGCACAGCTGCCAAGGCAGCAGGGAACAGTGGATGGGGAGGGACAGACAGGCCTGTCAGGCTTTGTCAGAGAATAAAAAATAACATAAAACTATAACACTGTATATTTTTCACAAGTGAAGTGCAGTCATTTCTAGAATTAACTGTCATGTGTGGTTAACAATATTCATTTACACTGTACAAAAGTAGAGGTTGGGAGGAGAGGAGGATTCTAATCCTGAAGGAAGAGACTCAGGTTTATTATCTGGCTGTGTTGATACTCACTATTTTGGGTTGGGCTAATTCTTTTAGTAAATACTCCCACAAGTTCAGCTCTAGAAAATAGAGCTGTTTGTTCTTTGAGATAACTGCTCATCGTCTTGGGATGCAGAAACTTCAGTGTCCCATGACATTTTGGAAACTCTTTTAAATATGCCTTAAATCTGTATTTGTGCTATAGGAGAGGCTGGCCTGAAACAATATTTCTTTATGCAGAGAGACTTCACTTCTATCCAAAATGATCCAAGTCAGGTAGCTGAAATAGTTTCTGGTGGTGACTGTTGATACAGTAAAAGTCCACGGATTAATGTTGCATAGCCACTTTTTGAATAGCTAGGAGAACAGGTTTCTTGCATGCATCAGTTAATTAAGGGACAAGTTATAAAGGCAACTGAGCATGAATTACGGTGAGGCTGAATTCCTGTCATCTGAGTCACCCCCAGAAGGAGGAATTCAAGGAGTCCTTGTGCAAATATACACTTAGCCAGAGTCTGGAGGGCTGCCTGACATGCAACAAGGCAGCTGGGACTGGCCAAGGAGCAAGGACACCCCATCCCTCTACACTGTTGTGGCCTCAGAACTGGAGCACACAGGTGTGCTTTCAGAGTCCCAAATGATTTATCAGTAGGAAACATCAAGGACACCAGGGAATGCAAGTCAGTGATGATCAGCTGAATGTTCTGTGTTAAAACGTGTTTGTAAAAAAGATTAGGAGACACAAACCTACCAAAAAAAAAAAAAAAATCACCAGGATAATTTTCTTGCCCTGAGAATTAAAAGAAATTAAAAAGCATTGTCTATATATATATAAATATGTATATCTGAGTTCCGATATAGGTTTAGTTTGTTATTTTGTTTCCATTTTTAAATACAAATTCTTGTTAAAGAAAAATGACTGACCAACATTTGCAGAGAAGACAATTCCTAAATTAATAGCTGCATATTTGTCTTGCATGTTTCCCTTTGAAATCTGAGGCCTGTGAATAACTGAAGAAGTAAATCTATCCTGACAAGAATGTTTGCAGAAAGTGTAACAGCACAAATCTACAGTAGAAATCTGATTCTCAGTGCAAAGGGTCAGATAGAGGAATACTGAAATGGTGTGTGACCAATTGGTCAATCAATATATTAATGTTCAGATTTGTAATGCTATCAAAACTTTTTCATTAATTGCTGACTTGTAGAAATAATCAACTAATTATTTCATAATAAATATTTCATAGAGGAAATATGCATAATCACACAGGGTTTTTTTAAAATTTTAATTCTGACGAGTCTACTTTTTCATGGAAGAAAATCAAAATGGAATTAGTCTAGTGCAAAATAAAAAAAAGAGAGAGCAACAAATAGCAATCAAGATCTAAAACATTTCAAGCATTTCAAAGATATTTTACTCCTCTGAAGGAGCTGAAAGGAATAGAGGAAGACCCATGCAATGTTCCCACTGCATTTTGGACATTTATTGGTATTTTAAAACTAATCAGAAATGACAAAGAAGAAGAATTTAAAAATCTAACCTGAGAAAATTAAGATTAATATGCCATTGATAATGAGCTGTAACAGAACAAAAAATACACAAATACTAAAGAACTAGCATTTGCAGTCTAGTGAATGCTATAGGGGATATGTGTGTAACTATTTGTATTTGTGTGTTTGGACACATATACATATTTATGCACAAATATTTATGAAAAGGAGAATATGCACAAGTTGTGGTAGAAAAAGGTTTTTAAAGGCAAAACTCAAAAGTGCAAATTAGGCAGAAGACTGTTTTAAGAATGAATAACTTCTGTTTATGTTTTGCTTGTTACAGTCAAACCAGTACACCCAGAACTAAAGGAAAGCATTTGCTGGAGGAAAGCTGTTATCTCAAGTAGAAAACACAAGACAAACAGCCTGCTCTCAGTCACATGGGTTAACAAAACACATTGCTGCACTGTTTCTGTAAAATGTCTCCTTTGCCTAAAGTCCCAGGTACAGAGCAGCCAGGGCCACTTTCAGAGGTGTGGGGATGGCAGGTGTCTGTGTGCTGTCTCCCAGTGCCCCCAGCAGTGTCCCTCTGCCCCCTCTGGCTGCACAGATGTGCTGCTCTGCCAGGCCAGCTGTGCACAGCCGACCAGCAGGACCTCCTTCAGACCACAGCTTTGAGCTCAAGTCCTGTTGGCTGCACACTGAGATGGAGCAGCTAAAAGGCTGAATCTGTCTTTTCATCTGGCTTTTAAGCTCAGCCTTGGGAAAGGCTGAACATTTCTGCTTCTGGCTTTGCAGCAACTTGCATCCAGTGCTCATAGCATGTCCATAGCCAGAGCTGTATCCAACCTAGTTTGTGCTGACCTTCTTCTGTCAGTGGGTTTTTAAACACAGTTGGATAGACGTGGCAGCCAGTTTGATGTCTGCAGTTTTAATAAAGCCAGGCACTCACACCGGTGCCTGAGCTGCAGGAGGACAGGCTGTGGTGTCAGACCTCATGTGGTTTTGAAATAGTTTCTTGTGGCATGTGTGATATCACTGCAGAAACCAACTCCCTCAGGCTTCTAAACGCCAGTACTGCATGTGATTTCTGTAGGTAATGCATCCTTCCTGTAGTCCCTGAGCCTCTGTGCTACTGCAGTTGCATATTAATCTGAAATTTAAACATAGCTGATGCACAGAGATCCTCCTAACCAGTTAGATTGTTCCTTATGCTTTTTTCTGTCTTTGGATGTCTGTACATTAGTATGTGCTGTCTCTTCTGTTTTGATCCTAATATGTTAACCAGGTGGATGTAGTGTCAGGCATATGGTAGGGTTTACCTTTGGTATCTGCTGGCAGAACTCACTTCCTAAGGAAATGTCAGAGGGGGAGTCGCAATGGACATATTGCTCCCCTTGGACCCCGTGGCCCCTCCTCACCAGGAGTTATTTTTCTGCTACATCCTTGGCAGAAGGAAAAGCTAAATCTCAGTAGAGTTGCAGTATTCTCACTCAAGATTTACTTTTAAAAGTAGCAAAAAATCTAAATAGAAGATGATTTAGGAGGGCTGAGTTTGGATTTTTAAATTTTTTTTCTGTAGTTCTCTGATCATACTGTGAGTGAGGTCAGTGTAAAGTAAGGCATGAAATGCAGCATCCCAAGTAGTGGGTAGAAAGTGTGCCACTTTCTTTACAGCCAACAGACAACAAAACTTGTCATTTTATTACCAGAAACAGGACAGCAACTATGTTAAAAACAGCTGTGCCTTCAGGAAAAGCTCAAATGCCGCTTCTATCCTCCGTGAGCATGGAATTTTTTTTCTCCAAACAGCCACCCTGAGTAAGATGTATTCAAAGTCCAGGCTGTCCTCACTTAGTCGCCAAAGACTGAGGAAAAGGGAACTCCCTCACCTCACATACCCAGGGGCAGCTGCTGCTATCTCCTCATCTCCTGATTTCAAGCCACAGTACAGCATTCCTCCCTGCCCTCCTGCCTGTGCAGGCAGTGCAGGTGAGGCAGCAGACACCTTCCTGCTCCTTGGATAAGCTCTTCCTTGGAGCTGTGAAGGCAGTGGAAGAGAGCTGGGGCATCACTGTGATCCACAGCCACTGTGTGCACAGCACCAGCAAAACACCACCTGGTTAGGCTTGTTTTTCCTTTAGAAAAAGGCCATACAATGAATAAATGAAACAATTAATGAATAAGTTCAGTATGATTGCCCTGGAGGCTACTTCCCTGGTTATGCCCCTCTTCTGACTGCTTTTCCACTTTATGGAAGTGAGGGATGTAAACCAGTCTCAGAGAAGTCTAGCATGTGCAACTTACACTTCCTTCAGCTTCAGAAGGGTTTTCTCTTTGAAGTTTCTTAACATTGTGCTAAGGTAAATTGTGTGTTTATAGAGCTAGAAACAGCTTTGGTGTTACAGGTTAACCCTGATGACAAGAAAGACTTTTCTTTTATCCATTGCTCAACATTTTCTGCTGCTAAAAACAACAAAACGTAATTATTAGAGATGCTGGGAGAAGCAGTGAGAAAATCAGAAAGCAGTACAGAGGAATGGGCTGGTTACTGATCACACCATGAGAATGAGGGATCTTTTTCTGCATCTTAAGTCCCTCTGTGCAACAGGAAACACTGAACAGCAAAGTCACCTTTTTTTCATATCACAGTCTTTGTACTTTGTAGTTCATTAAAAGGTGGTCATAAATGGGAATGACTTGGGGAAATTGAGCTGGCCCAAGACCTTCCCTGCTTACCCAGTTCAACTGGTTTGTTTCTCCAGAAAGCAGGATCTGGCATCTCCTGACCTGTCAGGAAGGTTTCCAGGCAGCTGAAGTTTTTCTATTCCAACCTCGAAATCTGTCTATTGATATCCAGTCTGGAAGAGTTAAATAATTGATCACTTGGTATTGTCCTGAGTTCCCATCTCAACTGATGGACATCATAGGCTTCTTTTGGGGACAGATCAGGTTTATTGACTGATGGAAGCTCTTGGACCCTGGCCACGTTATCCAGGGAGCTAAAAGAGGCATAGCCAAGAAAACAGGTGCTGCTATTCAGAACTGTGCTCTGTCCTTGGCTCTGTCACAGAAATTTTGGACAAGCTGCTAAAATCAGGCTTTTCCAAAGTGGCTACTGATAGTGTTTCACTCTGCCAGACTGCCTGCTTGAGAGCTGGCTGCTTCCTTCATGAAAATATTGTGGACATCTCTGACTGCATCTCAGCTGTCAGCTGTGAAATGAGAAATTCACAGCAATTCTCTTCAAGGCAATGCAAAAAATGAATTAATTTGGGGTTGTGTTGTACTTGGATAATAGGATAACACTTCTTCAGGAAGCCTGGGAACAAATTATTAATTCTTCCTTCGGATCAGGGTCTGAGTAATGTGTAGTAGGCAAGGAAAGAGGGACTTAAAACTGAGGATAGACCAAATGTTCATGTACCTCACCCTCCCATTCCCAGCTGGGCAGCAATTCCAGCAAAATGGTATGTTCTAAAAAAATAGTATGACTAAAAAATAGCTGTAGTCTAAATGCAGTATCTTATTTCTATCCTTTTAGTCCCATCTATTACTTGTAAATATTTGGCTTTGCAGCTTCTAATGTTCTTTCAGCCATCTCTTTTCTTAATGGCAACTAGTATTAAAACCCTCCACATCCATCTAAACAAAGTTAACACCTCATTTCATTGAGGAAACAGCCATGCTATCTGTACTAGTATCCTCAGGAAATAAAATCACATTGAAATAAAATGAAAAATGTAGGAAAACTTATCCTCTCTTCCTGGTAGGTGAAGAGAGGATACGCTCTCTTCCTCCAGCTCCTCTGCAAATGCATTAAATGTCCTTTTCCTTTGGTATTCCAGTTGCCTTCTCCCTCTCCCAAGAGATTCATGCAGGGCAGAGGAGGAGGAAGTGAAATGGGGCACTGCAGTTTACAGGCATTTTACAGCTGTAACTCATTAATGAAAAACCTGGTCTCCAGTGAGTGGAGCAACTCTAATGTTCATTTTGCCCTTGACATTTTTCTTACACTGGCACAGGCTTAAGGTGATTCCTACTTTGAATTTCATTGTAAGCCCACTTCTGATCCCTTTTCCCCCCCCTTTTTTGAGGCAGGATGTCTAGTTATCCAGTAAGTGGCAGCAAATGGCTTAAAGATTACTGAACAGTAAATTGTTATCCAGTGAATCTTTGACTGGTGAATGAGCAAAAGTCATGGATTTCTGTACATGACTACAGAGGGTGAAAGAGGAAGGAGAGGTGTGCAGTTTCCATGCTTGCTAACCCTCAAAAAGATCTTGCCTTTAATTTTTGTATTGGTAGAACCACTGCTGTTCACAAGATGCGTTAGCAAAAACTATGCTAAATTCAGTTTGAAAGTGTTAAAGCTGCCTAAGCAAAAAGAACCTTTTTGGCGATGTCTTAGTCACATGTTCCTTGTGGGTAGTGAGGAAGTATTAAACTGAAGAAAAAAAAAGGAAGAAACCAAAAAAGAAGGAAAAACAAAGGCAAATGGTATGCAAAAACCCACTTTATCTCAGCTTTATTTTTTAATATTGAGGAAAGTAAGTAAATAAGAATAAAAGAAACAGTCATAGAGAGATGCATTTCAATGTCATCCTGCTTCTTTTCACTTTCTTTGGTAAAAAGGAAAACAAAATCCTCCAAACAGGTTTACAAATGAATTTTATTAAATAAAAGGAAATGGAAACAAATATTTAACCACAAACTGTGGCCAAATGACACCTAATTTTCTAAAAAGGAAATATAAGTAAGGACTAAGAAAGAAGACACAAGACACGTGGTAGACGTTTTATGATAAATCCAAACAATTGCATGTTGAAACAGCAATTAGAAACAGTATCCTAAGAATTTGCTTCTACTTCTAGTACTGGCTAATTTTCAAAGTGGAAAGACATCCTAGATTCATCTATTTCTGAGATGAAAACCTCCAGGGCAATGGGCTGGAGAGCAGTGCAGGCCATTAACAACCCATTCTAAGGTGTGCCAGGAGCAACTGGCAAATTCCACGGGGAATTCTGGGCATTCTCAGGTGGGATAAGAGTTCCTCAGTAATAAATGCTTCGCTGAAAAAGCTCTAGAATGAAACACTTAGTGCCATTTGCCAACAGTAAGGAATGAGCCTCTGTGGTTTTCATCCTCTCACCAGGCAGATACAACTTTTTATCTGCCTGACACATGTAAGTTGTTACTGAGCCTGTTTGAGATCTAAAGTGAGGCAGCGAGGCTGACAGGATATTGTGACACCATCGTGCAGAAGATAATCAGTCCAGCATTGTCCTTCCATTTATTGGCATGCACATGGCTGAGACAGACATATGGATGACAGGGATGACAATGAACTACAAGTGACCCAAAGCAATTAAAAAGGGAGTCGTGCAGTGAAGCTGATTCTGTATGAAATATCTTTCAAAGACATCCACTGAGATTACCCTTGAAAAACAGATAATGGATCCTGCTGAATCCATTGGGATCACTTGAAGCTGCTGTGATTGGGTAAGGGATTGGAGCCATCTCCAGCAGGGTGAGCTTTACTGTATTCAACCACAATTTAGTTCTCTGTGGGTCTAGATGGTGGAGTGTCTTCAGTTTGGAGCGTTGAAGTGCACCTTGAAAAGATGTCTGGTGCAGACGAGTTCTCCCTTCCCAGCTGTGACAGCACAGTTTAGGATGATTGTATCATTTTAGGGCTTGGATGGGTAAAATTCAAGAGGTTAGTTTAAAGCTCTAGAAGAGTAATGACACCTAAGGCTTTGTTTTTGCTGTGATGAAGTCCCAGACTGCAAATCTGTGTGTGCTGATGATATGTGAGAGGGAGCAAAGAAACTTCCATCTGGAAGGGATTACCTTAGTCTCTCATCTAACCCCTTCCATCACAGGCAACCCTGTCACACGTTCACTCAGAAAGGTATTTCTCAAGAGGAGGAGCCAAGGCACCTTCTTTGCCTCATTGCAGTGCAACAGCACTGTTGTGTTGTACAACACTCTCCTATGTCAAGGATCCCACTCAGCCCAAAGCAGAGGCTGCCTCTGAGCTTTCTGTTACCTGAATCTAATTTTTAAACTCATTTCTTTGCGTGATGGAGGTGTCTCTGCCACTTGGGTGTCCTGCTTCCTACTGGGCAATAATTGCAGGTAGAGTGGGAGGTGAGGATTAGCACCCTTTGCTGGGGATGACAGCCTGCAGTGGAGAGGCAAGAGAGCAAAGTGGAAGAGTAAATCAGGACACAATGAAAAGTAGGAAAAGTGAGATGAAGAGATAACAAAGAAGATAAACAGAAAAAACCTTTTAGGCTGTACAGGTGAAAAGAGTCATATTTGAGATTTCAGAGGATACCTAGGCAAAACCTTGCAGTTTGGTGTTCACATTCCCCTTTGTCCCATGAGTAGACCTCAGCAGACGCATCCTGTGGTCATAGCTTTCTTTTCCATGGTCATTTCACATTTTCACAGAGAAAAAAGATGTCAGAGTATGTGATTGTAAGTATAGAAAATGCTAACAAATGTCTCATGATTTTTCTGTAGTTGACATCTGTGTATGGATTTTGCTCCATTGCTCTCAGCTTCACAGATGCCAGGTCACAGTTTTCTGTTTTAAAGTTTTACAAGATTTTGGCAGCTGACTTCCCCCATCCCCACCCCCAGTTATTTTAACCACTGTCACTACTGAAGTGTGCAAAAGAAGAAAATGTGGATTTTTGCTATGGAAAGAAGTTTTTCGTTTTTCAGAAAACACGCCAAAGTGTTGTCACAGTCTCCACTGTTGGACAGCACTAGATAGTGCACTGTTTTCAGTGTGGTGAAGTCAGAAAGGGGCAGTGGTGCTGATGCTCTAAGATGGACTCTGAGGTTTCTTGCTCAAGCTGTATGGCTTGGTTTAAATGTTCTGGTCCTTTCACACCAGCCAGGGCATGCTGTGCTGTGCTCCCTGCATTTTGCAAGCTAATATGTAATTAACCACATAGGATGATGCACGAGATAAAAAGACAGCCAGTAAACAAGGCAATCTGTGAATAGCAGTGAAAACAACTGTACAATTAACAGCCTTTTAATTACTTGTATTAAATTCTAGTTGCCAGTGTTTCGTGCCACTCCTACAAATCTGAGAGCTAAACTGTAGGGTGGCTAGAAGCTTGCCCAAGGTTCTGTACCAGGATAAGATGGCACTTGATCACACAGCCACTAGCCTGTGGCTGAGGGTAGTCATGGCTTTGTGGCCTCCAGCAGTGGCACGCTCACTGGGGAGGTGGAAAACTGCTGAGGAACAAAGCATGCCACAAAACAGCATGGTATTCCTTGCTGTGATTTCCTGGAAGACAAGCAGGGTAAGTACTAAGAAACGAGACTATTTCACATCCCTGGAAGTGTTCAGGGCCAGGTTGGATGGGGCTCTGAGCAAACTGGTCTAGTGAAAGGTGTCCTTGCCCATGGCAGCAGGGTTGGAACTAGATGACCTTAAAGATATCTTCCAACCTAGGCATTCTGTGTTTCCATGATTATTTCTAAAATGTCCCCCTTGCCAGCTTGCTGAACAGGAAAATTCACAGTGCTTCCCACAGCCCTGGACAGTAACAAGTGCTTTAGCTCAAGCTTTAACTTGCATCCCTGGAGAAACTGGGATCTCCCAGTGACTGCTGAACCTGTCCAGCTGCATTTCAAAGGAGGACTTGAAAAGACACCGCTGACCTGATAGATTTTCCATGGAGGTCAGCTACTGTGTAAATGAGACACAAAGTCACCTCCTTCCTCAAGAGGATGGTCATCACCAGCAGCTCTCCTACAGTAGCAGAGATGCTGGGGCTGGGTCCAGGGAGGCAAGCAGGTGTTGGGGGGAGCTGTGAGGGGAGGTGTTGGTGTCATGGGAGTCTGCTGAGGATGAGAATTTGAGCTTTCAGGAGGCAAATCCACCAGAAAAGCAAGATTCATTAGTTTGCTGCTTCCAAGAAACCTCCTGAAGTTGTTCTCACAGAGTTTTCTTATCTGCAATTGAGGTTGGGTTTTTGTCAGGAAAAAGTAGTGAAGACACACAAGCTAAAAGGCTTGGGACTGGAGGTTAGTAAGCTGCTCCCAGCCATGGCCAAGGCTTTCCATACAGCCCTGACCAAGTCACTTAATTTTTCCATGCCTCAGTTACCTCATCTGCAAAACTAGAATAAAGATTACTTTTATCGCCAATTACCTTTGGTTGCTCCAAATAACATTTTGTTATCAGTGCCAGATGTATAGTATCTGACAAGCTTTTGACTACATCTTTTCACAAACTTGGTATCAGATTCCAACTTTTAGAAAATAATCTACCTTTCTGTACAAGTACTTAAAACAATGACATATAATACTGTGATAGAGATAATGGTATTTAAGAAGGCAGCTGTTTAAAAACAGTTGCCTGACAGAGGAAGATTAGTTGAGACCATACAATCAAAGCCAAATCTTCTTTCTTCAGAGGAGGACCCACTCCCTATTGAGGTGCTCATGATAATGTCCTCAGCTGAGGAAGGGGGAACAGCAGCCCCTAATTGCCAGAGCCACCCACTGAGTGTGCCCTAGGGGGGAGAACAGATTTACCAAACTGCTGCTTAAAGCTCATTCAGCCTTTCAGGGGCATCACATGCAACTCAGGAGATGAGTTCTTGCCGCCACTGTGCTCTTCCTTTTTCAGCTCGGTGCGGGACATCTCCTCCTTTATGGATAACACCCAAGGCAATGACTTTACTGTCACACAATGTGGCTTATAGGGGAAAACTCTTTTACCTTTTCTCCCTAGCTTCTCTTCCAGAATTAAAAGCAGGCCATTTGAGGGAGCACACGTCTGAGCACTTTTGTATTCTAGTAGCTCCTTTTCTTTCCAGGGCTTTGTATCTTACCTTGCAAAACCAGGCTCCTCCAATACTAAGCTCAAAAATGATCAACATGGTGTGAGGGTCAGGGAGAAGAAATGTGCTTCCAAATAAGACCTTTGTGTGTCTGGATGGCCTCAGATTCAGCCAGTGACCTTTTCTTTCCTGGTGGAGTCCTGTATCCAGAAGAAACTGACAGCAAGTTATATCTTAGCCAGGAGTTTTGTGAGTCCTAAAAAATTTTGTAATTAACTATGTTTAATTATTTAAGGAATGTTTGAATGTTTTATTTTTCCTGGTTTTGATTTAAATTTGTGTTGGTTGAGTGTCAGTAGAAAACTAAGAAATTACCTCACTGCACCTGCAGAAAGGAACTCCATGGGCACCTACCCCTTAGAGAACTTAATAGATGAAGAACAAAATTTAATAAATAATTGCTTGATGGTTATCATATAACTAGAGATAAATGAGATGTTATAGAACAAGAAAAATACCATGAGGAAATTAAGTAGCTAAAGGTCTGTACACCCCAGAAAATGTGATTAATACATTGCAGGTGCAGTAAGAGAGCCACTCCATAGGCTGGTACACCCCAGAAAACTTAATCAATAGTAATTGTCTAACCAGGACAGCAAATTTAATAAAGTGCTGTTTAGCTGGATAAAACTTGAGTTATCCATTAAACAAAGATAGATGATGTGTCCTGGTAGTAATTAAAATAAACAAAACACATATAGTAATTAAAAGAAACATGATGCAATAAACTGAGTAGACTTTTGGGAGAGTGTATAAAAAAATCTTGGATGTTACAGGGTATAAAAATGTCTGGAAATTGTTGTTTCTTTGAACATGTCTATGGTGAATAAATTCTCAATATGTTCCAAATTTTGACTTAAAAAATTTATTAGGAATATTTGTCTAATAGCTTTTTGCTGTTAGATTTAAAGCTCTTTGTTTCAGAACCTTTGCACCTGCAGGAAAGATCATGCCAAGAGCCAGAGAGGTCCATATTTGCAAGGTTCACAGAAATCCCTTGGGAAGGCTGTTGGGGGCAGATGCCTTTGCATCCCAGCAGGACCACCCTCTTTATTCACCTTCCAAACTCTTCAGCCAGCATGAGCAGCACCTTGTGCCTGGCAGCTGTGCTCTGTAAAGTATCCTCTGAGCTTTCAGGTTCAGCAGCATTTCTGAAAAGGTTCTGCTTACCTTTCCCCAGTAAAGGGCAGTCCCCAGTCTGCCTCCCTGACTCCAGCACAGAGCCCTTAAGGGCATCTGCTTTCCTTGAGCCAGCCTTCAGCCTCTTCTAACCAGCAGCTGTGCAGGGATCTGCCACACCAGACTTAGAATGCTGAAAGAACAAACTAAGGAGCTTCTTGGCTTTGAAAGAAAGAGGTCCTCATGAATATTCCTTGTAACTTAAGAAAAAGTGATTGTATATCTTTTGTCTGCCTCAAACCCTGTGCCAGGCTCTCTTCACCTACTCCCTCCTACCATAAAACAGAGATTCAGGTGCTTCATTTTGTGCAGAGAGACCAAAGATGCCCTTATCCCTGTCCCCTGGGTAACCTTAGGACAGGCAAACATGGATTGGATTTTGTGGTTGTGCTCATAGGATAAGGACTGAACTACTTTGCTAAGCTTCTCAATGCTCAAGGAACACTAAGCCCAGTATAACTTGCATGGTGAAATGTTATTTATGCAGAGGATTAACAGATCGCTCAGATAAATGTGTTTGTTTTGATTGCTTATCTGCCCCGGTGGAGGCCAGAGAAGCAACCCACATGATTTTACATCTAGCTGCAAAAGCCTTTTCAAAGAAAACTTCAGTAGCATGACTGGAATTAGACTGCAAATCTCGAGTTTCTGTTGAATCCACTTACAGTATATGACATTCTCCTACTAGGGCTTTATTTTTTATTTGTCTGTAATATGATTGTTGGGTTTGGTTTTGTTTTCTACTTTTCAGTAACGCCACACTGAGAGTTACCTACCTGTGTGTTCTGGACTGATATTTTTGTCATTCCTTTGGTGATGGGAGAGGAAATAATTCATCACTGGAATCAGTTCAGGCTTTGCAGCATTACACACACCACTGAGTATTACTGCTCTTGTTTCTGGAAGCAGAGTCAGGCTACATCTGCCAAAAGCATATGGCTTTCTGAAACTGGCATAGGTAGTCCCCAGCTCTCTGCAAGTGCTTAATTTGATGGTTTGGAGGTCAGTCTGCTTAATGTAAGCCTGATTTATCTAGGTTCTGACTCCCCCTTGGATCTTCTCTGTGATGCTACAGTTTCTAAGGGTTTGTCCCAGTTACCATTTGCCAAACAAAGCAGCTGGTCTGCAGCACACTGTGAGATATCCCCTGGCTGGGTGTCCATTTCTTTCCTTCTAACACATTTACTGCTTTGCCAGGGCATGATCCTCCTCAGCTTCACGTGTCTGATACAAAATGAGAGCTTTTCACGACAGAAACAGTGCTCATCCATGATAAAGGGGCAGCTGTTATTAGCACTGGGGATCTCCAGGTACCTGTGATGTCAGAGGATGGAGGGCAATGGGGAGACTGATAACACTGAAGGGAGCCTGTCATGTAACATGCAAGTGAGCTGGAAACTCTTCCCAGGAGCCCCAGGTCTGCACTCACCAGCCCTGTGTGAAGGCCAAGGGCCAAAGAGTTTCTGGGCTGTGCCTTTCCTCTCTACAGAATGCTTAACTGTGGTCTGTCAGGGCTGTGGAGCAACTTATGACTGTGGCCAACCTACGCTTCATTTTGTTTGAAAATGGAGCATAACAGATTTCAATGCATTGAAATAGCTGTTTGTTTTAACCATGGTGTGGTAAACCTAAAACTCAGCTCTAACTGACCAGGCATCACTACCTCTGTCTGCTGCATCTCTCACCTGTCCCTTTCCCTCTTTCCTGTGGCTCAGTGTGGGTGCTGAAACCCACTGGAGACGTGCAGTGGACACTCCAGCAGCTCATGTCCCTGGCTGAAACCCATTTCTGTAGGGCTGTGTGTGGGTAACAGGCCTGACCTTGCAGCAACACTGCTGCCTTTGAGTGCAGGAGGTGCTTGGAGCCCTGAGGATGATCTTCAGCAGCCCACAGGTACCAAGATCCTCTCTGACAGCACATGAGGCTTGGCAGCAGGACAGCAGCCAGTCATGGCAGGGCGGGTAGGAAAGGGAGTTATAAATGGGGTTTAAGGCAGAGAGTTTTGAGCCTCTGGGCTGTGGCATCCCAAATGGTGGAGAAAAGGTGCAGAAAGTGTCATGTTCAGGCCTCCTTAGAGATATGAATAGCTGAGTTCTGCAGGTGAGCCACTTTGGGTGTTGAGTCCTGTTCTTTGTTCTCAGGAATGCTGCACAGCTCCCTGGGAGAAACCCTCCCACCTCTGAATTTCACAGGGTTTTAAATTCATGGGTCAGATGATAATCAGGAAGAGACTAGATGCTTGTTTGTGCTCCCTCACCCCTCCCCTCCCTCAATAGATGAGATGAGCCAGCGTGGGAGGCTGTATCTGCCATCCAAGCCATTTTTTGTTCCTTCTTTTTGAGTTTTGTTCAAATGAAGGAGTGAAGGAGCTAGTTGATATTTCATTTGCAGGTCTCCCCTCCCAGGCAAACGGAGCAAAATACAAGAGCTTTTTCTCCTTCCCAGCTTGCTGTCCTTCCAGCTGAGTTCCCAGGCTCCCTGGGGCTTGTGTTCTGCATGGAGCAGACAGCAAAGGCCAGCAATCTGTCAGCTGAGCTCTGGTGCTGCCCTGCACACGACCTCACCAGCACAGACTGCATCTCACATGCACTGGCTCTCTTATGGTTTATGCTAATTCTCAGTGTCTGTGCCATCGTCAGGCCTGGACACAAGTGGCTGAGGTGCACTTTGTGTTCAAGAGGGTTCAGTTAAATTTTAGATGAAAAATAGTAAGGGACAGGTAGCTTCACTGATACCAGGGAATGGCTGTATACAACAGGCATGCTGTGTCCATCTGTGCAGGTATAAATCTACTGACTGGAGAATGGTGATGGTGGTTCCAATTCCCAGTGAGATCCAGCTGTGTGACTTCAAGGCTTTGCTGTAGATGTGCATAAAACTCCATCTGGATATAAGGGGGCATCCAGCTATATGGAGTGGGAAGCAATATCAGCAGATGCAAAAGCTAGAGACAATAACCTCCTGGGTATTGTTGGCTGTTGAATTTACTGGGTCAGAGCTTTGGGACCCAAATCTTCTAATATTGCAATTTTTACTAGTTCTTGAGCATATCTGACAAATTCACAACAGCAATTTATCAACTACTCTGCTGCTGATAAACCTCAGGGTATAAATAAATAAATCAAGGTATAAACCACAATGCAGTTTGATTCCCTAGGTCTTATCTCCTATAGGAATTTCTGGTTTAGGTGTAATAAAACTTATCAGTGTAAGTGTATTAGGAACAGCCGTGGCATAGTTAATACAGCTGATAACAGCAAAAAAGGGACAAGCACATGCCAATGTTATTTAAAGAGTTGAAATAACCCATCAGATATTAATTTTTCAAGATGCAAACCGCATCTATAAAATGAGTGCCCGCCTACCTTGTTGAGAGGAGATCAGGCTTTAACTTGTGAACCATTTGAGACATGAATTGTACCTTCTCTCAGACCCCAGAACAGCAGAGCCCCATCAGTGCTGCGGTTAGAAAAGCCTTCAGGCTGACTAGTCACACCACAACTTGGGTTTCTCCCATGTGAGCACTTAATTAGATTGAACTCTGCTAATTTAAGATAACAAGATAAGGTTAGCCCGGTTAAGTGTACGTGGCGATTTTATCTGCTATCAGCGGTAGGCTTTGTCTTTTTCTCTTAGGTGTGTTTAATTTGCAATTCCCCACAAGGTGTTATCAGCACTCACTTGAATGAGAAGGAATCAGGAGCTGCAGTTCTGCAGGGAGCCGTGGAGAGCGGCAAGTCATGGAGCACTTTGCAAGCCTTCAGGGGGTGACAATGGCCCTTGTTTAAAGCCGGGTGGGGACTCTTTGCCTGTAAATAGTGCTCACACACACAGGCACATGCACAGGCACACACGTGCATCTAGCCAGACCCAGCTCTGCACTTTCTCAGGCTCTGGAAAATGGAAAGACCTTTTGAGCTTGTTTTTTAAAGCCTTTTAATACCATGTTTCGCACTCTCTATGAAGTGAAGATAAAGACAAAATGATTCCGTGATTCAAGGGAAGCTGAGATTTCCACTTTATCAGTTACTTTCAAGATAACTGTTAAAAAAGTAAAAAGAGGCCGGTGATGTAAAATCATAGGATGGAGACACCAGAGCTATTTCCTGAAGTACCAGGGATTTCCAGGATAGGAACAGAGGTGCATGTTTGTGTCCAAGTGTGTGGAAGCCTTGGCTCTGACTCACACGAGGGCACGGGAGCTCAGTGCTGGGACGCAGGCAGCTGCTCTGCTAAGCCAGGGAATTGCTGATCCCAGAGTACCTCTGTTTATGCCTGAGCGATCCTGAAAACAGCCACCAAGATTTCCTCCAGGAGCTGGAGATGTGGAGATGCTTCCAGATGAGCAGCATCTCCTGGTTAGTGACGTGCCATTGGGACCCCACATCTGCTCCTCTGTGCTGGTGTTGATGATCCAATGCTCAAGAAATCAGGACAAACTCTAAGTGCTCTGACTGCTGGTTGTGATCTCGCTGCATCTGCCTGGACCTGTAGGGGAGCTGCAGTGGGAATAGCAGCATTTCCCTAAGCTCCATTTGCATTTTATAAGAGCTGACTTCAACCTGCTCCATGGTTTGGAAGGCAGAAGGGAGAACAAGGATACAGGGCTCAGGTAACACTGTTCCTCTGTCTAGAGCAATGAAGATGGAATGAATCAGCAGAGATGAGAGAAAAGCTATTTTTGCTTCTTTGTTCTTATTGTATTTATTCTCATTAGTATTATTCTCAGTAGTATTATAACAAATAAATAGTGTAATGCTATAATTATCATATACCATATTAACATATATTACAACATATGTTGTAATTATATTTGATGATTATGTTATTATATAGTAAGATATAATAATAAACAATTAGTATAATTATTAACAGTATTATGCAGAAAAACTTTGTGCCTGAAAAACTTCCTCTCCTGAGAATGGTGACTTCACATCCAAGTTTAGTTAGAAATGCTGAAGGGCATGCGGGGAAAATGTCCTCCCTTCTGTTGTGTGCTATGCCATAATAATAATTTGGGACTTCAAATAAAGAGCATAAACTCCCTCAATCCTGTACAAAATAAACAATAAAAAGAACCAGTCTCACCCTAGAAGTGTCTATAAGCTGTGTATAAGGCATCTGTCCTTCAGAGAGAGGATGTTGTTTTGGAAAACTACCTCTATGCCTTGATTTTAAGTACCATATTCAGCTGAATACTTGCACACTATTTTATTACAGTTTTGAAATTTTTTCAAGTTAGCCTTTTCACCTTCTCCTCATCCTGTGATTCATGCAGGTGTCCCAGCTCATTTAGAAATCAGTCCTATCTGAGGTCAACCGATCTACAAAATTAGCTACTTGGCAGATGTTGGCACCTCAGCTATTGTGAATTACCTACTGCAGATCACTGATAACATATGTAGCCTCCAAGATCATTTTGTCATGCTAAAGCTCACTACTCATTCTTCTTTTTTTCTGGCTTTCTGAGATTAGAATCTGTAAAAATACATGAAAATGATTAATTTTTCTCATCTCCATAGTTTCTTGAAGCTCTCATCTTCATTGTTTTTTCAGATGTGGCTGACCGAGGTCTTGACTCACAAGCTGTCCACTTCTCCCCAGCTGTTGTCCATAATCTTTGAGTGTGCTTCTCCTCTCCCCGTTAAACATAAGCATTGAACTCTCTTTTACATATTTTCAAAAGCTTTGGATTTTAAACATCAGCAGATGCAGTGATCAGTCATTTAGTATCCACATTTTGAGACTAATTTCAGTAAATGGCAGTAGCATGGGACAGACTGTGTACAATGTATTGTGACTATCACTTTCATCTAACACTAATCAGATATCTGTAATTCTGCAATCATTTGTTCATCGGTAAATGAAGCTGTGCTGCCAGACAACATTCTCTTTTTTGGCTATAGAACAGTTTACAGGTCCATGTTTGGCACTGGGTATTGTAGCTCAGGAGAAAAAAGGTTGATGCTGTAAACTGGTGGTGCTGACTGAAACGAATGCTCCCCTGCTCCTCCCTTTGTTTGCTCTGAATGGCACCACCACAGAAGCAGCAGCCAGCGAGCATCGAGAAACAGCCACAACCTTTCTGTATGTGCAGCAAAGTGCTACACTGAGAATAAATATTTGTCATACCCTACAGGTCCTACAAAGCTGCAGATGGAAAAAAAAAAAAGAAAAAAAAAAGAAAAAAGAAAAGAATCTAGTTTCAGGCAATAAAGAAATTAGTGTTACAGTTACTCTTTCCCTATAGTTATGTAGCACATCCTCATGTAATTTTTGCGACAGTTTCCAGTATGTTCTCCCGAAACATGAGAATGGGGGTCAATAATATTAAATATTAACATAGGAGCTGGGTACTAATGCCTGACCTTATCACTAGTCTAAAATTGGATATTTAATAAACATCATGAGACAGGGAAATCTCTTCTAATAGCATCTTGAATCTTTAAAGTGTGGCTTCCCCTGCTCCATTTCCTGCAATGAGCTCTCACCACAGCCTCTGCAAGTATTTGTCTAAAGCATTAACTTCATGCCAGCTCTCTTTAATCTTTTAAATATTGGTGGTAGCACAGTTTTTAGTGCATTAGGTCTTTTTAGGTCTCCCTTGCTGCCTCTTCACCTCTCCTCACCTCGCCTCCACATGAAGAGACAGTTCCTGGTATGTTTAATTTACTAATATAGTTGTAAACAGCATTCCCAGCCTCAGATGCAGTTGAAATGGGTGTGCATTTAGCCTTTGCCCCTGACCTGGGCCTGTGTTAGCTTCTGCCTAAGTAATAGGTTTGTCTCCATCAGCATAGACAGAAGATGAGCTTGAACTCAATGCCAACTTGGGGCTGTTGGAGAATGCAGTGTGGCTTTTCCTGCCTTTTCCTTCCTCTGAAATATTCCCTCTGTGTTCCCTTTCTGACAACTTTCTGAGTGTTTCACTACCAAGCTAATCCTGAAGCAGAAGAAGACAGTTGAGGTGAAATGTTTCTGGTGAAGGCATGGTATGGCAGGCAGTGATGGCACCATTTTTCTGCAAACCTGCACAAATACCACAGGTCAGCACACAGTGTGATCAGGCCCCTGCTGTGTGCAAACCTGGAAGTGCCAGCTGCTACTCACAAACTTAGGGGGGTGAGTCAACTCTTGGAGCTACTGTAAAGAGTTATGCAATAAATGGACACACCTGAGAGTTGGGATGCCATCCAGGGGGACCAGAATGAGCTTGAGGAGTGGGCCCATGTGAAATTGATAAGAGAAAACCTGGCCAAGTACAAGGCTCTGAATCTGGGTCAGGGCAGCCCCTGGTGTCAGTTCAGGCTGGGGGATGAACAGATTGAGGGCAGCCCTGCTGAGAAGAATGTGCTGGTACTGGTGGCTGAAAAGCTGTGTGTGAGCCAACAGTGTGCACTCACACCCAGAAAGCCAGACATGTCCTGGGCTGCAGCCAAAGAACCCTGGCCAGCAGGTCAAGGCAGGTGAGTCTGCCCCTCTACTTCAGTCTTGTGGGACCCCACCCGTAGTGCTGCATCCAGCTGTGGGGCCCTTTGCACAAAAACCCTCATGGACTTGCTGGAGTGAGTCTAGAGAAGGGTTACAGAAATGACTTGGCTTGAACACCTTTCCCATGAGGAAAGGCTGAGGGAGTTGGGGTTCAGCTTGGAGAAGACAAGACTTCACGGAGACCTCATTGCAGCCTTTCAGTACTTAAAAGCTTATAAGAAAGATGGGTACAGACTTTTTAGCATGGCCTGTTGTGACAGGACAAGGGTAATGATTTTAAAATAAGAGATGGTGGATTTAGACCAAATATAAGTTGTTGTTGTTGTTGTTTGTTTTTTGTTTTTGTAATGAGACTGGTGAGGCACTGGAACAAGTTGCCCAGAGAAGCTGTGGATGACTCATCCCTGGAAATATTCAAGGCCAGACTGGATGGGCCTCTAAGCAACCTGTTCTGGTTGAAGATTTCCCTGAACATTGCAGAAGACATTGGACTAGATGACCTTCAAAGCTCACTTCCAACCCAAAATGTTCTGTGATTCTATGAAATGACAAATGTCATTGCATGATTAATGTCTGTGACCTTCTCATGAGATTGCTTGTGTGGAATAGTTTGTTGAAACTATATTTTCCTTACTTCTCTTCTGTACAAAACCATGGACTTCATCAGTAAAAACTGGTATTTTCTATCAAAGCCTAGTTAGTCCTGTAGTGGATTTAATAATTAATGCAGCTTGCCAAAATAATTCATGAATTTTCATTTCTTTCTCCTACTGGCTGGCCTTGCTAGCATGGTGAACAATGTGGTATAAGGAGCACTGGCTAATTGTCTTATTCTAAGAGAAGCTGTTCACCTTCTCTAAGACAAGAAAAGCTTTTGGTAAAGATTGTACTGACCTCTTGAGACAAAATAACTGCTTAGCTGAAAAATGACAGTGGAGACTGAAAAGTAAGAGCTCGGTGCCAAATGAAAGCCTTGAGGTGGGGATTAGTGTGTGTGACTCATGTCAATAAATCCAGCCCAGTGTTAATGTGGGCTCAACCAAAAGTAGTTCCCTCCTTCAGGTTCCCAAGCCATCTTTGCAGCCTTGGGTTATTAGCCCTGTTATGATCTTTCTTGGCAATCTCTTTACTGCTTCTCTCAAAAATTCCAGCGTCTGCAGTGGGGATCATGCAGCTCCCTGCATCACCTCCTTTCCTGAGGCGCTCTGGGTGGCTCCAGGGGGAAACACAATGCAGAAACACAGGGCAAGGGAGAGGATGAGCTCCAGTATGCTCACCCCTGAGGCAGGAGAGTGCACTTGCACTTGTGTCAGCATTTGTGCTGATGTTGGCACAGTGCCCTGGCTTCCACCACTGTGACCCGGGAGCAGCACTGCACAGATGCAAAAGTCATGGGAGGAGGCAATGAGAGAACCACGAAAATAAACCTGAACAGAGAAGGGTTATTGCAGCATAAAAATCTTTGTGGCTGATTTTAGCAGGGGAAGACCACAACAGCAGTCTTGTTACCTCCAGGAAGGAAGTGTGTCACATGCAGAGATCTTTATGCACAGACAAGCGGTTCAGAGTGGGTAATGCATAATATAAATAGCTCCTTAAAGTCTGGGCTTGTGCAAGTTCACCTGGCCATCTATCCTAAAAATGCTTAGAAAGTAGTTCTAAAAATACCACATGCATTGCTGTGGGATAAACTGAACTTAAAACTACCATTATGTTCCTGTAAATGAGCATTATATTAGTGAGATGAGCACCAGTCCACTAAAAGAAAGGAAAGAAACTCCCTTCTTTGCTTCTAAGGCTGGATAAGGCAAGACTGGGGACACATTCACACACAGAACTGTACATAAACTGTGGAGTCTGAGTAAGGGAAATGAGATCAGTAACAGTTGTTCGTTATGAGTCATCCCTTCACAGTTTTTTGGACCATGGGAGTGAGCAGCATGTTCCAAGCAATATGCTTACTGGAGTAAAAAATTCAGTCACCACAGCCTATTTACATCAAACAATATTATTGTGGCTGTGGCCTCCAGGGAAGAACTGAGCTGAAACCATAATGCAACTTTTGATAGCAAATAGAAGTAAATAGAAAGACTGAGAGGAAAACTAATTTAATGAATGTAGTTTATTTGAATATTTATAGAAAAAGTTTTGCTCCAGTATGCATTCTACTGAAGGCAAAATGTGGCTCTCCCCTGTTTAATTTATGATGTGAGTAATATTTAATTTAAACTAAAAATGCTTATTATTAGATCCTGTAGGGTTGTATTGCAATATCTAATCTCTAGATGGCTGCCTTCTTTCTTCTGCATACAAAATGCAGAGCTAAGCATCCCAGCTTCCTTTGTGGTGTACCAGGGAAGAAGGAGAGGGATGCAGAAAGAAGAAACTGCATACTTATTTGCTGGGCTTTTTTGTCAGCCACAACTTATTGTGAACCTGCAGCTTCTTTGTTCCTACAGATCACACAAGGAAAACTTTTCTTCTAGTCTAAACCTGATCTGTTTCAAGCAATCTTTTGCCTTGCCAACCTTAGTGTTTTGTTTAAGGAATGTGGTTTTGAAACAGACTGTCCTGTTGTCCCCACTTACTGCATCTGTAAGCTATATCCCTTTCAGATTAAATTAAGCCATGAGGTTCTCCAGGAGCACATTTGAGGTGTGTGAACAAGAAGTGTGTGTTCAGTCCACTGGAGACCAGACGAGCTGGTCTTAAGTAACCCTCCTAAAAGGCACCTAATGTAAATGTCAGGCTTTCAGCATGAGCTGTTTTGTTCTGCTGGTCCTTCCTATAATGCTGCATTACTTGTGATGCAGACAGAGCCCTTCTCTCAGGTCACTGCATGTTGCTTGGACTGAAATGTTTTTCTGCTTCCCATTTACTGGTGGTCTACAGCTGGTTCTTATCGTCACCAACATTCAGCTGGCTCTCTGGAAATTGTATTAAAAATACCTTTCTCTGTAAAATGCAAATCAAATATTAGCAGACAGCTGACACATAGTGAAAAGAAGTCACCTGATTACAAAAATAAAAGTGAGAACCAGAACTTCATTGATTTGTAAGGAAACCATCTTTAAAAGTTCAACATGTGTCTGCTTCACATTTCCTTTAGCTGCATGATCACTTTGAATTCTCCTGAAAACCTGGTAACACAGCTGCATGTGACAGAGCAGATTTCTGACAAATCCCAGGTTCCCTGCATTGGAATAAGCAGGCATTTTTTAGATAGCTGGATATGATTGTCCACAACCGTGATTAGCACTATTAATATCCTATGTAACTAAATGCCTCCCCAGCTCAGAGGATCAGGGGTATTGCCAGTCTGGCAGGTCCTCCCCTCCCTGTCCCAGCCATCATTTCCCATGCAGAACCACACTCAGTGGGATGGAACAGGAGAGCCTTTGTTGGGAGCCCACCAGCAAAGTGGTGTGTGGGGCATGCTCAGAGCAGAGGGTGTCCCTGGTGCAGGTGCTGCTGTGCAGAACCTGATTTCTCAAACTCAGGCACTTTGGTGTTAGGCTGAGTTTCTCTCCACTGCCAAGGCAGAGCTACACCACAACGTGCTCTGAAGCAGCACTTTAGGTGTTTGTCACAGGATAAATAGGAGAGAAAATGGAAGCAGCCGCTGAAATTAGGAATTTCCTCACATAAGCAGAGCTGTGGAGGTGGAACAGGTTGCAATGAACATAATTTCAGGGCATCAGAAGTTTCTGAACTGAAACCTCTTTGAACTCACTGCATTTTAATAACACAGGGGGAAGTACAGAATTATTAGTGTGCAGCAATACAAACTTCTGCTTTTTTCAAATAATTTTCCATCATAAAATTTCTCACAAATAGTGCCCTTTAATTACCATTCACACAAGTGATTTAAAGCCTATCTTGCTGCTCTAGTAGAGGCTATTTAAATTTGAAATCAAATAACCATCTATGGGCAAAAGGCAGAGACCTTGTTGAGAGCCATGGGTAATCTATGTAGGATTTCTCCAAGTCAAATGGAAAGAGAAAAACAGCCTCTGAAGCCCATGACAGCCCAAAATGGTAGGAACTTACATAATACATTGCATAAAAGTGTGTCAGGAACTAAAACCTGGCCTGATGGAGTGAGTTGCAAATGCTAAGGAAAGCACACTGGCTGCTGAAAGCATATTAGAGGCTGGAAGCCAGGAAAAAAATAAGGAAAAGTAATGGAGAGAGTTGTCCTGGGAGAGATCTCCTGCAGACAGAAAACTTGGGCAAGCAGAGCTGAGTGGAAAAGCTGTCTTGAGAATAGTGAGCAACACAACAGTGTGCTGTTCATTTCCAGGTTGTTTTGGGGACATAGGCATGCATGCACTTCCCTGTAAACAAACAGGACCGCACAACCAAGAATAACTTTACTCATATAATCTTTCTCCTCTTGCTAGAAATAAACCCACAGTGCCATTGAGTATTGGCTGACTGAAACAAAACAGTCATATATATAATAGGAACATGTTTGGACAGCCAGCTCCTGCTGCATCAGCTGTTTTGTTGTACCTGGCCCTTCATGCACAGGAATGCAGATGGAGGAGGGTTCCATGTCCCTGGGTAGTAACATGTCTGGTGAACCAACCCACCTCTGATCAACATCTTAGCTCTGAAAATGCAGGCTTCTGACTGCATATTGGATATGCAATCAGACAATTCTGCCACAACACAACATGAAAGAACTTCACAAGGGTACGGTGATGAGCAAAGCAGGAAAAGCCCATGTTTATTTACAAAACTCAATTTTATGCATTTCCCAAGGTGCCTGTGGATTGGAGGATGAAATCCCACCTCCCAAACCACATTGGTCAAGACAACTGTCAATCAACTTTCTCAGCCTAAAAATATGTAAACAACAACGGACAGTTAGGAAAACAAAGCTATTGTTTATAGTAAAAGTGTGGGAAAGTAAAAATTCTGACTCCAATATGAAAGACAAATTAGAAGGCCTAGAAAAATCCTCAAAACCAGGGTGACAATCTGGCCCAGGGCTGTCTTCAGTGAGCAGGAAGCAGCAAAGCAGCAAGATGTGAGAAGCTGCACTGTGGTCACAGGGTCAGCAGAGCACTCTGACAGTGCTTCTGAAGCCAAGTGTGTATTCCTACAGTGTCACTGATCTAAAGGAAGATCCCAGTTTTAAAGGGAAACAATGTCACAATTTCTGTGACAATGATCCTTCTGTAGCTCCTCACCAATGACACTTTCCCTGGGAAGGCAGGATGCTGGAGGTGTAGTCCTAAACACTACCTTCAGCAAACCATGGGAGATACACAGAATTTCCTGTGGAAGATTGAGTTTGTTTGGGTTGGTTTGTTAGGGTGCATGGCATTTAACATATTTTACAATGGCTTTTTACAACAGAAGTGTGAGAACAGAAATCTAGCTAATTTAGGAGTAAGCTTGCTGAACTTGTGCAGGGACTTAGCTGATGTGGTTGCTGTAATAGCAAAGGACTGGCCTCAGCCTGTTTAGAGCACTTCCATGATCCTCCTGCTGCAGTGTCTTTGAGGCTAAGCTTTCTGGCAGTTTACATGGTCTTGATCTTTAATGTCACTTGGAGGTCACTCTTTTCAGGTGCCACAATACACCTGTTGTATAATACAACTTCATGGCACAGGCAGGAAGCTGGGCTCTCAGGCATAACCTTGTTACAAGAAATAGAATCCACTAAAAGTAGAACCTGAGGGGGGTTTCCTGAGCATTGGAGGAGAACTTCACACCAAGGTCATCTTGGAACAGCTGTAAGATGTGCCCCCTCAAACTTACCTCAGTCCTGTGCACTGAGAAGGAGAAAACTGTCCAGTGAGCAATCAACTATCACCTGTAATCCCTGTAGCTCATGCCTCCTCCATGGTTATTGAACACTGCAGGTCTTTCCTTGCTTAAAAATTCCAACTCTGGTAGCTGAACCTGAAAATGTTGTTGTCCTGACAGATAGCTGCTGTACAGATTTGGGCTGTGTTACCACCTGGTGTTGACACCAACCACCTAGTTCCCTAGATGATGAGCTTTGTGTGTGTTTACATAAGTTTAACACCATTTGATTCCTCTACATCTGCCACACATACTGAGGGCTTGTGCCTGCTTAGCAATTCCCTCCACTGTCTCTTCCCATTCCATATCCAGCATGGGAGGCAGGTCTGGCTTGCCACTTGTTTTGGTACGAGCACCAGCAGAGCTGTGAATGCACATTCCCAAGGGCACTGTGCACAAGCAAAGGAAACAGCAGAAGGGCACTTGGCTGTGGTATGTGGACCCTACCAACTCCTGCTGCTCCAATCCACGTGTTTGCCCCATGGCTCTGTCCTCCGTCCCAAGATGTGATGCTGGATAATTCCCAGGGGATCCATGTGGTGCTGTGTCACTCCCAGGCTGGGCACTCCCATCTGGGGCTGTGAGCACACATCAGAAATACAGTTCAGGACAGGTTGCATTAGGATGACACGTTGAAGTCTTGGAGACAAACAAAGCAGGACCCTTTGGGATCCATGATCAGCCATGCCACATCAACCCAAAAGTCCTTGCCTCCCAGGAGCTACCTTTGGCTATTTCTCAGGCTTAGACCCTGCAAAGCCTGATCCTGAATTTCTGCACAGACAGCTTTTGAAAGCAGGTAACAAGTCTGGTATTGCACCCTTTCAGGTGGGCTGGCAGGGAATTTCCAGGGCCTGCAGCTTGAGCACAGTCTGCCAAGCAAGTGGTCAAGGCATCAAGGCACCAGTTGGGACAGCCTGTGCAAAATGTTTTCCTGCCTGCTCTGCTGTCCTCATGCCTGCCAAGGTGGCAGAGTGCCTGCCAGCCTGCTGCCAACTCCCTGTCACTGACAGCCCAGCCAGTGTTACTGCCACAGGGCACCACTTCTTGCTACATATTCACTCTTTTCTGGAGGTATCTGTAGTATGCTCACACTGTGGTCTCTTTGGTCAAAGTCTTCTATGCTTAGAAAATAGTAAAAAAATCCAAATTATTTGAGCACCCCTGGGAGCATTTATCCAGAACTAGAGATGGTGAGGAGAACTATGCCATACCGAAACTGTACTGCAAACATGCTTTATCCTGCTCATACCTGTACCACATTCCTATTAATGCTTAAGATAAGATCTTGTCCTGTACAGGAAATCTGGAGCGTCCTGCTCTATACAGACTCCAATTTAGGTTGAACTTCTGTGGGGGATGACCTCTGTAGCTGACATGTAGGTCAACATAAATGCATTCAGTTTTTGTGGTCACTGCACTGGAACTCCAGACATCTAGCTCCTTGCCAGTATAGGGGATCACCTTTATCTGGTGTACAGTGCCCACCTGTGCATCACTCCATGTGTGTGGTATGAATAAGTCAGAGCACTGGAGGAGATGATACCTGAAGGGCCTTGCAGAACAACTTGCAAAGACTTATGAGAAAAGTATCACACCAAAGAGCGCGGGATTTGCCCAGGAGCTGCAGATCAGTGCTTCTCCAGTGGCACCCTCTGGTTGACCTCCCAGAGCACCACAGATATGACTCATGATTACTCACAGCACCAGTCATCAGCAGGGGGATTCCTTAAGTGTACTTTCATTTGCTGTGCCAAGTTATCACTCTGCAGAACTACCAAGGTCTTGGCACTCAGAAAACATGAAGAAATTTAAAGCTTTGTTCAAACATACAGGCCAAAGGTATGCATGCTAAATATTCACGTGGCTCAGGCTGTTTCAGAGGTGACTGTGCAAACCATATGCTGGGTATAAGCTCTCTTGACAACCCTCAGCAAAATATATTTTAGTTTCAGGCTCAGCAAACTGTTACTGACATAATTCAGTCAAAATACAGCATGCTCTAAAGGAATGTCACTGCCTGTTCACTTTCAGGGTAACACCCTTTGCCATTTAGCCATGAGTAGGTTGTGTCGGGAAAAGCCCAGATGTTTCAAAGAAAACTAAAAGTCATGCCCACATGATATAATAACTTTCAGAGAGATTGAACCTGGAAAGTTTTACCTGGGTCTTGCCCAGAGTAATCTGTCTCAAGACCAGATGTTCTTTTCCCCAGAGATATCTTCAAGGCAGCTATTTCCAGACCTTTCTTTTCTTAACTTATTCATGTAGTTAGAGCTGTAAAAGCCAGGTGGGTCAAATTCCTATGGTCAGACATTGCCACAGTGACTTTCAACTTCCTGCTTTACTGACCCCCTGGAAGTCCAACAGGGAAGAGTTCTTAGTAACAATCTCTTGTCTGCTGGATATGGGATGGACTCTTATACCAGCAGCACAACTGTCCAAGCCTGCTCACCACCTGGAAGTGGGTTAATAAATAAAAAGGGGGTTGAACAAGGAGCCAGAACACACATATTTAAATAGGATCTTTGATATAAATGAGCCCTGAGGAAGCAGATCTGTTTGAATACAAACAGATTGGTGGAGGTCCTGTTTTCTACAGGGTCCTCTATGGAGACCCACTGACCCTTCAGATTGTGTCCACAAGGACAACGATAGTGTTTGCTGCTCCATAAAGACCTCTGGTGTGTGCAGCAATGAATCTCCTGTTTTTAACATAAATGGAACCCATTTTTAAGACCCCACTTAATGGTACATTTATGGCAAAAGGACTGTAGCAGAGAATACAAAATGCTATATTTAGGGACAGACTTGCCTGTCGGTTGGAGGTCTCTAAGTAATGAAACTGTCACCTTAGACCCTCATCCCTCAGTAAAATGGGCAGTTGTATCAAGCCTGCAGACAAGAAGTGGTAACAAGACCTGTTCCTGCCAGGCAGGCCTAGATAAAGAGTTCTTCCATCAGCTTCACATCATTGGCCTAGGAATGGGAGGAGAAGGAGAGAGGAAATTCTGCCCATCCTAACAGAAAGGGGTGATATCATGGCTGTGACAAGATTTGCTTCAAAAAGGGATAGAAAACAAAACCATAGGGACATCTGTGGTTGTGAATGCAACTCCATCATTGCTGGTGATTGTTATGTCACAGTTTTGCCCGATAGGGATATGAGCTTTATCCCAAATCCACAGAAGTCACAAATTATTATTGGCTTCATTGTAGGAAAATCCCTTTTTGAGCAGGAGGTTGCAACTTGCCTATACCATGTAATGAGTAAAGACCCAAAAAACCCTCTGTGTGTTGCAAGTAATGCTGAAATCCCAATTAATAAGTGATAGGTAAGGAGACTGAAAATGCACATTCATTGAAAACAAATGTTAATTCTCAGTTCCATAGTTAGCAGTACGAGTGACAACAGTGACATGAGGAACAGATTGAATATAAATGGAACATGACCAACAGCAACATTTGAAGTGGCTTCTAAAAATGGGAACAGGAACTACAGAAGGTCAAGCAATAAAGCTCAGTACTTTCCTGATGGCAGGTAAGCCTTCTGTTGAACTGCTGGCTGAAACAAAGGTCTCATTTAGGCAGAAAGAATTTCTGTCAAAACAAAAGCCTGCAGTGTTACCTATCTTCATCTTTAATGGCCACAGATTTCTAAACATAGGCCAGGAGCATGCACAAGATGAACTGTATTCACTAGAAATGAAGCATCAGTCTGACAAACCTCTCACCATGCTGCAGGACCAAGAGAGAAGATGTCTTCTCCTCCTGTGACTTTAGAGGTAATCCACTGACTAAGGAACCTAGAGAGTAATCCAACTCTCATATGATCATCCAGGACAGTAAATGATCCTCACTACTCAAGTCACTCATAGGCTGGAATCCTGCTTGTGCTTTGGCAGCAATGAAGAGCATAATCCTACAGTTTTGAGGGTCATTTAGTCCAGCCTGGTGGAAATGCTGCCTCCTTCTGTTCTTAGCCTTCGTGTAGCTCAGCTCCAAATATTTAAGTTTTATTTAGAGGCAAACAGGAGGAGCCTCATCAGGGGTTCCTTAGCTCTGAGCTGTCACCTGCACCTCCTGCCTTACTGCCCATAAAACAATCCAACAAGAGCACTGTAGGCTTTAGGGCAAAAAAAGAGCATTATTCCAGGTTCTACTGCTGATCCTTGCTATCTAGGCACAGAGAAGCCTTCTCTCCTGCCTGTTTTCACAAAGTCTTATTTCACATGCAACACTGACAATTGCGAAAGCATTGTGCTGGAATTCTGGACAGACAGCTCCAAGCCAAGAAGCATTTTGAGGCTGTCCTGCCTGCTCCCCATGGGTGTGCATAGAGCCTGCTTACAGCTCTGGACAACCTGCAGAGGAATCTGCTCTGTCGCCACTCTTCCCACTCCTCACCTGAGGGCTCTCCCCCTCATCTCTCACTTGGGAGTCACAGAATCACATCATGGATAAGGATGATAGGGACCACAGTGGAACATCTGGTCCAGCTTCCCTCAAGCAGAATAATCCTAGAGAAATATTAACAGGATGAAAATGTTAAAACAGAGTGGAAGGGAATGCAGATCAGCCAGCACTGTCTTTATCTACTGTCCAAAAGGAGCTGAAACTGACAACCCTTAAACCCTGAGAAGCATGGAAAACACAGGTAATGGATAACTGTATATGCTCAATAAATGTCAGCTGCACAATGAAAAGGCACAGTGCTGTATATTTGTAGCTAGATTTGGAAGTGAAATCTAACCATTGTTACTCCAAAAAGGGGAGTTTTATTGACATACTCTTTTTGACTTACCACAAGAAATGAAAAATGGAAAGATTGGTCTGCCCAGGACACCCTCCAGACACAGTACAAGTGAAACACACTTGGGCACAGCATTTCAAGTGTTTAATTTATTTTATTCTTGATTTGAACTGCCAGCAATGAAATGTGAGACTGGGCTCTGAGAAGCAAAGATCAGGAAAAACCTTGAACCGTAATGTGATGATAAATGGAGTAGAAATGGATAATAAATCACAATGGATTAACAGCAAGAATAATGCATGAGACCTAGTGGCTATCAAATTATGTGAAGTCATTTGCTGTGAAGCAATTACCTTCCACAGTACTTCCGATTCTCGCAGTCAGTGGCCAGCTCTATTGATTCAAGATACGTTTATAACGTCAGGAGCTAAAAAAAGTGTTTCCATGCCTTGGGAAGGTGATTTCTGTTAATGCAGTACTAGCAGATACTGCCACAGAATATGGGACAAAGCAACAAGAACTAACTAACTGACTGACTAATGTTGAGGCCAGGTTTACTACAACTGTGTTACTTGTACAAAAATGCTGAAGAATTTGCTGACTATGCTGATTAATTTATTTCTAGTTGTTACTTTAGCTTTAGTCTCAGACTTGCTATTACCTTCAGTTGAATAATTCTAAACTGTTTTCTTTCAGGTAGAATTTTAGAGGGGAATCTCTGCACTTCTATATTTATGAAATGTTATCTTGTGCTAAAAAGATGAGTCACTATAAAGCAATTGTTCGCCAAAAAATAAAAACCCTAAATAAATAATAAATAAATGCAAAACATGATTTACTATCACCTGGAAAAATTTACCAAGTTATCTGTCTGTGTGAGAGTATTAGCTAGCAGCTTAAAAAAAAAAAATTTACTGGTACCTAGGTTAAGCACAAAGAGATGAAGCGTAATTTGCTTGTCTGGTTTTTGCACTTCTTCCCTTCAGTACAGTATCTTTGCAGGCTTCAGGACAGGCTGGGAAGCTTTATATCAGTGATACTACATGGCTTGTTGCTCTGCAAGCAAAGGGATTTCAAAGGCAAGCAAAGGCAGATTTCAAAGCGTGAGTGTTCACATCCTTCAGGAAGCACACACACTGGTGGGTCCTTAGGGTGCCCTACACAGGAGCTACATTTCTAAAGGGACATTACTGTGGTTGTACGTGGGCTCTCAAAGGCCAAGGATGGATACAAAATGAAAGTGTAGAATTTGTCTGCTTGTTTTTGCCTGAGAAAATAATAAAAAAAAAAATCTAAAAGAAAATGTTTTGGACATACATTTCAGTCACTGGACCACAGATCAGCAGCTGGAAAAGTCTGAATTAAAACCCAGATTGGCAACACCTTCTAATGAAAACGTTATTGTTCCCATCTGCTGTAACACTTCAGATGCTGAAAGTCACAAAGTCAAAGCCATTAAAATATTACATAAACAAACAGAAGATAAAACTTACAGGGGCAAATACAGTTAAATCACTGTGCAAAGCCAAAACCCTCTGTAAATACAGAGTTCTGAGAGGATTTATTCAGCTTCAGAAAATTAGAAGTGGTGGGGAAGTTCTCATAGCATGTACAGCTCAAATTCAACTACATCTCTTGTTGCTTGGAACTTCTGTGGCTGAGCAGGTCAACTTTTAAGCTACCTGTCACTTCAAAAACAGTCTTTCTGAAATCTGAATACACTGTGGCTTAACGAGATATAGGGTATGGATTACCTTTTCTTTAGCCTTTGCCTCTGATTTCTGCAGGGAACCTGCTGCTCTGGGTTCATCCTTTTCAAGGCTTCTCTGTCCACAAGCACCACTTTGAAAAGGAGCACAGTGAAATAGGAAGGGAAAAGCAGATTGAAATGTACTTGAGAGCACGAAAATAACAAAGCTGCCTAAGACAGAGCACGGTGAAGCTTTAGCTGTGTTGAGACATCGTGTACAGCATGAAACCACATACCACCAAGTTGCTGAGGAAGATGGGCAACAGGCACTGATGGAGGCCATGTCTCCATTATATCCTGCAGTTTGCTGTAGAGTTACTAGTGCTTTTTAGAGCTTGGGCACCAAAGGGAAATGGTATAATGTCTATAGATACAAAAAGGGAAAGCATTTAAATCAGTCCTAAAAGTACAGCTGGAAGCCCTCTGGCAGAATTGTGCACATTCCCTCCAGCTCTGGATGTCATAAAAGTCACCCACTACCTTTCCATTGCTTGTTCATTCTTAACTATGGCTCCTTTGTGCTCACCAGGCGTGGTCTTCAGTTGTATCATCTTTGTAATTGTGCAGGACGTGATCTGCTCCAGGGATTAATTACAGCTGGTGAGGAGGCTGAGGTCTGTTCCCTGAGACCTTTGCTTTAAATATTGCAAAAGTTGGCTTTTAGAGCACATGAATATGGGAGGGAAAGAACTTCACTTTACACTGCAGGGAAGGCTAGAGAGCCAGGCTCTGCATTCTCCTGGGAAACAGGATATTTTAAAAAAATCATTAGTGGGATAGAGTAGCAAGGCCATGCTAAACGTGACATGAAATGATCATCAGCACTGTGTCAGCATAGCTATGGCTGAAAATGTACAACAAGAACTGACACAAATTTATTTACACACTTGCATCTGTGAAAACTATGTGTATTTAAAGGGATAATGAAAGTTATCTTGTAGTGTATTTGAATAGGGAAACCAGTATTAGCTGTGCTGGTGAAAGAGTATTTTTGGTAGTTTAAGCTGTGTCTTTCCTAATACTGCCTGGAGAAGTTACGGGCTTTTGTTGTCAAAGACAGCATATTGTGGTTTTGGGGAAAAAGTGCCTATGGAAGGGGTGTTGTTAAGAAGAGAAATATTTGGAGTAGAGACTGCTGATCAAAGAGGCTAACAATTCAAACAAGGAAGAAGAGATAGAACTGAGCAGCATTCTTCTTCCATTCCTTTAGCAACCTCTTCTGAGGTGCCCAGTCACTCGTTTGGGAAGGTGTTTGTGTTCTCCTGGATATCCTGGCTCTTTCACCCTATGTCAGACTTCAATATGGTACATCCCAAATCTCTCAGGAATGCTCTGCTAGCTTAACTTTGGTGGGGTAAATGGGACACAGTGTACAAAGTGGAAACATGATCCTGCTACAGCTGAATGTGTTTACAGTGAATTGAGAATATGGAGAGGAGAGCCCAGTTGTCCATAATGACAACTATCATTATGCATCTTCAACTTTTTATTAAAAAGCCTGTAAACAGGCAGCTAGGATGGATCATCTGAAGTATTTACTAGCACTTTCATAGGAACAAAATTACATATAATTTCTTCCAAGCTACAAAAAATATTAAAACATGCTTTGGCATGGCATTCAGGATGGTTAATGATAAGAATGAACATTCCTTTAGGATACTACATAAGGAGGAAAAGAGTAAAAAACATCTAGGGCTCCCTTGGTGTAGCTGAAGTGCAATTCTGTTTCCATTAAGAGAAAACAGACCCAGAGGGACACACATTTTACCTCTGTTTTCACCAGAGGACAGATGTGATCCAAGGGACAAGGAGTTCACAGAGAAAGGAAAACACTGGGAACAACAGGAGGCAGGGGAAGAAGCAAGACAGGTGCTCAGCTCTTGAATTTGAGGTTGTCCTGAAGGATTTGGCCAAAGCCCCCATTTGTCTTGGTTACCTCAGTGCTGCTGGGATGGCAGA
Source organism: Hylia prasina (assembly GCA_013397195.1). Lineage (NCBI taxonomy): Eukaryota > Metazoa > Chordata > Aves > Passeriformes > Sylviidae > Hylia > Hylia prasina. Next base: position 190,894 of record VYXD01011351.1, on the reverse strand, counting down.
TTTCCTCACATCCCAGAGGAAACCGGTGAAAACAGCCGCCCCTCCCTGGGTAACCTTCTAATCCAGCACTCACTAGGCTGGGCCCATCCCACCACCAGCCATGGCCACCCACTGGGGGCACATCCCTGGGGATGGGGACAGGCTGGAACATGGGCATGGCTCGGTGGGACCCATGGCCAAGGAGGGCACGACTGTGGGGGGCTGGAGGGCTGCTGGGGCAGCAGTGGCAGCCTGGGGGCTGCTGTGGGCTCCTGGGCCCTGCAGCTTGGGAACAGCTTGGGAAGTGGCTGACAGGGTCAGGCAGGGCTGTGAATGCCCTCAGGACCTTGATGCTTGTTTCCCTTCATCTTCTCTGCTTCATCGGCTTTTAAATTATTTTGCTGTTCCTCTTGAAATTTTTCACTTCTTTTTTTCAGTCCTGATGAGTACATAGTAGGTCAGCAGGTGGTTCCTCCCCATCTGACCAGGAGACAGTGGGTCCAGCTGGCACCCACTGGATCTTTCCTTTTCTTTCTTTGTTCTGGGAGCCTCTGGGGAGGTGCAGGGCCAACAGACCTTTGGTCCAGGCACTGCTCAATCCCTGGCATCAGTCTGAGGCAGAGAGGCCCCTCAAAAGCAGGGTGTGAGGGTTAGCAGGAATGAAGGGAGGATGAATGATGGAGGAGGTATTGACACATGGATTTCCTGCAGTAGAGGTGTCAGAGCTTTATTACTGTGGAAGTATAATAGGGACAATATTTTGTGGAGAGAAGGGTTATTCTGAAACACAAGGTTGCTTATTCTTCCAGTTATTTCAAGTGCTGTAATAAAAGGAGATGCATACTGTCAGCCCAAGGTGAGTGAAAGTGTAAATAAGGAACTGGAGCAACATCAGTGTGGTGCCTGCACTACCCCCTCTTTATACCAACCCATGGAATTTATTTGTTCATTTGGACTTGCTACATTTCCTTCTCCTTTCTCCCTGCTGCCCTCACTCCCTGCAGGACTTTCATTCCTCTTTCCTGCTTGCTCTCCCATGTTGCCTCTGGCTGCCTGTCCCTCCCTGGCCTGGCAGGGCTGGACAGGGTCCCAGGGCTCCCCAGCCCTGCTGCCACCACTCCTGGGACCTTGGGAATGCTTCATAGGTGGCTGTGGAAATTTTACAGTGTGATAGTTTTCATGGGAAGGGTGCATTAATGAAGTCATTAAATACTTCCTTATTTTCCCCTCCTCTACTACAGCATCTGTTATCAGGAGTGCATCGTCATCTGTTTGGTTGCTTTCACCTATTTTACAAAACAAAAAGTCTTACCCATAAACATAATAAATTTAATTTTAAGAATTAATGAAAAGCAACTTAACTGGAGCCCGCTGCCATAATTTTAAGACTTTTTCCCCAGTAAGTAGTTTGGGGAAATGATGGCAGCTGGAGTCAGTGATGATTCGGTTTATTTTTCCAAAAGGGACTGAGTCTGGCTGAGTTGGCAATCTGCAGGATTGAGCTTAAACTGCTAAAAAGGTTTTCCAAACAAGTTCTGATGAAAAAGCTGAGAATATTGTTCTCTAAAGAAGGAAAATGTTGTTCCCTATAATGGCAGAGTGACTGAATTTCTACTACCTTTGAAAATAGGTAGGAATTAGGAATATATATTGGAAGGGTTATATCACAGATTCTGCAACAAATATATAAATTTTAAGTTTTCCTTCATTATTTTGTGAAACGTTCCTCTAATTTTTATTATTTTTATTAGATTCCTCTGTTGGAAAAGTGTGAAGTCATTTTCAAATAGAATTTGAAAATAACTTAATTTTAAATTTAAATAAAATATGGTTAAAAACCCAAATTCATTGCTTCAGAAATCAGTACATGCATTTTGAGGAATAGAATGAGATACCATGTCTTTATTTAAAATTTTTAACTTAGTGGCTGAGACTTCACATTTTCAGGCTCTCTCAAATATGGAGATCTTTATTATTTATAATATTATTCTAAAGCAAAGTTTTACATTCCTTACAACCAAATAATTCCTGGAAGCTTTAAAGAAAACACTAGTCATTGGAACACTTGTAGAATTTCAAAAATGCAAAGCAAGTCTCATTGGCTTGTAAGAGTTACTTAAGCAAAAAATATCTATATCTACATCTGGGATTTTTTGAAAGAAACCCAACAACAAAACACTCCTCCCTCCCGACTCAAACTAAAAAATAACAAAAAGAAAACCCAACAAAGAGTGAACCTGGAAAAATCCCAGCCTTCTCAAACAACGCTGATGTTCTTCTCATGCAGCTATTGGTCTGTTAGTATTCAAAAAGACTGGGGGCTTGTGTGGTGGACTTCATCAGATCCTTTGAAGTTCCTCCCCTGCTCCATTTTAGTTATAAATTTCAATTTTCAAGTGTGGTACTGCTAACCTTAGAATATTCGTTATTCTCTGCTCTCTTATTTTGGTACTTTATACATACACTTAATTTCAAAATTAGGTTAAAAAGTATTCCTTCCTATAAAGACAGCATTCTGGGGAGCTCTTTTTTTAACTTGCTTGTTTGTTTGCTTGGGGGGCTGTCTTTAGCTGGAGTTGCCAAGTCCTCTTCTCTTGTAATTAAAAGGTATGTTTGGAAGAAAAGGAAAGTATTTAGTGTTTTCTTTATTCAGGAGAAAATGTTTGATTTAATTTAACAGATTATATTCTTGAAAAGGAACAGGGACAAAAATAGATCCTGAGCCAAATTCTGCCTTGAGTTACATCTTGCCTGAGTGCCTCCAGAGCCACTCTAGGTAGCAGGTCCCTGAGAAAGGGAGGTTGTGGTTCCATCTCTGCAGAACATGAGGGGAGATATTAACCCTGCTTTGATATCCAGGAAAACTGCCCTTTGTTCTGCTTTCCTGCCAGCTTCAACATCTGTCCTTGCCGAGGGATGAGCTGGGGAATGTTCTCTGCACATGTGGCATCCCCATGGTGGGGAGACCCCCAGGCTGTGAGTGGCTGTGGAGAACATGCCATCCTGACTTTCCTTCCTTCTCAACTCCAGACCTCCATGAACACAGCAACAAGGGACAGGAGAGGGGTGGGGAAGCAGACAATTAGCATTAGTCTTTAGTCTCTCTTCCAAAAATTCCACACCACAATTAAAGGATTGAAATTACTGGGAGATGTAGCTGCAGATTTCAGGAAATTAGGATATTCCAGTCAATTACAAAATAAAAAAGAGAAAGGAAATAAAGGATTTCCCGTGTTTGTCATCTACTATACATTGCCACAATTCAGCTTTTCCCTTTTTTGGGTGGAATGAGATGAGAATAGGACATTTAATGTTTTTAGAGCTTGACGTTCTAGAAGAGGAAACTGATAACAATGATCAGGGGGGTATTTCTCTGCTGCTCATTGAGAGAGCAACAGCTACTGTTGAGGATGCTTGTGTTCAAGGTCTGCAGTTCTATCATTTTAAAGGTTTGATCTTTTGATCCTCATTTCAATCCCTTCTTTACATGAGGCAAAACACTGAACAACAGCAGGTGCAGAAGGTAGAATAAAAACCCAGAGGAAAAAATGAGATATTATATAAAGTAGTTTTCTGGTCTACAGCCATTTGCTTGAGATCACCTCAGATAGAAGGGGTGATTAATATTAAATAGTATTAATAATATTTGATGGCTTTTTCTTCCTTTTTTGTCCAATTGATCTCTCAACTTATAACAGCTTTCCAGACTCCTGGTGTCCTGTGACAAGGAGCTTTAGAGCTTAATGGTGTATGGTGTTAGGAAGTACTTTCATTACTTTAGCTATTTTGTTTCATGCCTTATGATTTTTTGTGTTCTAAGAGAAAGTTATTATCTGCTTTTATTTCCAGCATCAGTGATGGCTTTATCAGTCTCTGCCATTAAGTCCCCTGCCCCCTTAATTTCTTTTCCCTGAGGGACAGATGACCTGGAAAATAGAAGGGTGTGAAATCCTCCCAGGTACATTTAACAGAACACACAGGCACAAACTGTCTCCCTGCAAAAGCAAAACAGCCTTAGACTGCACCACAGAGTCTTTCTTGAAGGAAGAACGTCTTTGTGCAGGGTAACACTCAAATTTGAGTTCTAAAAGCAGGACCTTGACCTTCTGCCAGTCTAGTTGAACCAGCTTTACAAGTATCATAAATCCTGGGCTGGTTCAAAGCTTTTGAACAACTACACTTTGTTTTGAATCACAAGCAGCAACAGAACTTTTGCACTGCATTCCCATGACTACCCTAGGGACAAATTTAAACTTTGGAGAAATAAAATGTTACTTTTGAGTTTTGCAGATAATGTATCTATATCAGGAAAGTATTTTTAATATTAGCAGCTAGTGTTTCTCCTCTGGCTCTTCTTTCTTTAGTATTAGTTGGCCATATTTCTCATCAAACTGCAGCTGCTCTCCAGTATGGGGGTGGGGCTCTATTTTCCGCCTGTATTTAGAATATGCAGGAATTTGAAGGTATTAGGAATGCTATTGTGCAATGGTTCTACTGCCCCACCTGCAGGCCTTGGGGTTTACCTTTAAACCTGCTTCGTCTGAACCAAAGAATTCTGTATTTCAGGGGCAGAGGTATGTTCAAACAGTGTCCTGACATGGGTGGAACTGAAGACCTGACAAGAGATTTTATTGTTCTTGTGTTTGGGACCAATTTTACATTGGAGAAAGTCAAAACCCTTGTATTACACCTGTAAACCACAATATTTGGTTCGACTACAGGTGTTTTCCTGCATAACTTTGCACTCCCAGGTTACTCTGGTTACATCTGCAGGTGCCTAAGACCAGTCTGGAAAAAGGGCTTGCAGAGCTTGTAAGATAAAACCAGTCCTTGCTTCCCTGCAGCAGGACTTCTGCATGAGACCCCAGAGTGAAACCACACTTTATCTCACACATAGCTGAGAAGCTCAAGGACAGAAAGGAGGATGGGACCAGCTGGGAAACACTAAACAAATCAGCCTGCATGCCCACACCTCATTCTAGTCAAATGGCCTTGAAATGTGTTTACAGAAAAAAGAGCTGTGAATTGTGCTGTTTGGCTGTGCTGGGAATTACTGTGGGAAATCAGTGTAGAAAGCCAGGGTTAGTTTATTAGCTTCACAAATCTTTGCAAGTTTGCTTTCTATGAAAATATTATTGTGTTAAGAGGCTTTTGATAATGGGCCCTTTCTGTGTAACACTACATATACTGCTGGTCTTACTCTGGTAAAAAGCAAAGTACAAGGAATGAGCACATTGCAAAGCAAAGCCACAAACCCCTCTGACTCTGGAACTGCTTGCAAAACAGGGCTGATGACTGGATAAAGAATCAGATCATGGCCACAAGGGAGATAAAATGTATTTTAGATTCAGAGAGGGCTGTAGCAAGGTGCTCTCATTATCACCAGTCAGGTCTTCCTTTTTGCTAGGTGGGTAGAGATGCCCTTGTTGCCCTTGGCTGAGCACACAGGCAGGAGGCTGCAGTGTGAGGAGCACTGGCACTGCACCTGCCTGGTTCTGATGATGTTCACAGGTGCATTTGCTGTGCTGGCTCAGAGTATGGTGTCTAACAGGCAAGAAGGCTTGCAGAGTACAAACATCTAGCACCCCTTCACCTATCTTTGCAAGCAGCTCTCACCCAGATGATCCCTGAGACCTCCCTTGCTTATGCTGCTAATTAGGCTTCTAGTCCTGTAGCCAAGAACCTGTAGAGCCTCTGCCAAGAATCAATAAAATGCAAAGCATTCTGCAGCCAGTGTGCAGCCCATTAGACACCAGGCCCTCATGCCAGGGTGCTTTCCTGTATCAGCATACTATGAAACCTGAGAGGAATATCTGGGAAGGAATTACTGCCTCTAGGGTCTTACATATATGTGCAGTGTCCTTGGGACATGGCTTTCCAGAATGGGATGTGATCAGGTTTTTAGCACTGATAGCACAGAAACTAAGTAACCTGGAATGAGCCAACTCCTGCTATCCCTCAGAGCAGTGCTGCTCCCAGCACAAGAGGTCTTTGCACAGCCTCAAAGAGAAAATGTGCCCATTGTGACTGTGAGCCCTCTCCCAAACTCACATGATCTCGGCAAAACTCACTTTTATTCAGTAATTTAAATGTCTCCACGGTGTACATGTTATCATATTTACTGTTGTTTGTGGTTTTTAGTACGTGCACTTTAGGAATACTTTAATTGCATTCTGTTTATGTGTGGGAGTATTTCTATGAACATTTTGTGTTTCTCATGGAGAACTCACAAAGCGTTTTCAGGACAGCCTTTGTATGGATTATGAACCTGCCTTGGCTTTGTACTCCAGCACTTAATATTCACAGGCCACCAAAAGCACAACAGGCCACACTGATAGTTCATAACAATCAAATGTGGTGCAACAATGAGGGATATGCATCCCATATAATGTGTCCCATGTGGTCGGGTTTTCAGAAGGGACATCAAACCTCTGGAAATTCATTGAGTCTTCATGTCCTAGCCAAGGCAAAGTCCTCTCCTTTGCTTTCCTATGTGCTGTGGAGGATGCAGTGCAAATTATGACTCAAAAGAGATCCTGGTCTGTTTTCTTAATCTTGTTAATACATGCTGTGTACAGCTCATCCTCCCAGGCACTTTCAGCTTTGTCTTCAGGGAGGAGAGTTAAGTTTTGCTCTGTGAGGCAGTAGAAGGTTTCATTGCTTTCTGCAGTAAAGGGTGGTGTACTCTTATCCAAGATAAGTGCAGGAAGGCTGGTTTGGTTACCAGTCATCAGACAGAAGAGGTTAAGGTGCTTTGGGGTCCCACAGTGTGAGGACAAGCCCATGTGTTGGAGGCTCACATGACCCTGTGCTCAACATCTGCCTGCTCTGTGACATTCATTCTCCTTAGAGAAAATACCTGAGAGATCTTGATACAAAAGCAGTGGCATTTAGTGCCCTAACACCACCACAGCCTGCAGAGCTGCCATGCCCACTGCCATCTGCTCAGCCTACCTGAGCAGTCAGGTGGGGAGAGGAGAGCCCTTCAATTTGTCTCATAAAATGGGAAGTTGCCTTTGCCATGTACTCCAACAAGACTTGCTGAGCAATCCTGCAGCATGCAGAGCTCAGCATAACACAGAGACATCATTGCACCAAGCACACACATGATGGAAAAATCCACAGTGCATTCCTAGGAAAGCAGTGAGAAGCTCTTCTGTAAAAGGTTTTCTTAATGGGATGCTCCCTTTCATGTCAGATAGTGTGAACTTGAAAGAAATAATTTTGAAAATACATCCACCTGGAATTAAGGTAGCCTGGAATTAAGTAACATTCTTGCCCTTGTGGTGAACTCTCCCTGTATATGCCTCAGTATTTGACCTTTTCACAGTATTTTTGTGGGGACACACACAGCAGGAAAGATGGTGAAGGAGAATTCCTCTCTCCAGCACTTTGGGCGAGTGTGGTTCTGCATTAGAGCTGCAACATTTCTGCTGCTAGTAAAGGAGGGAGGAAAAGAGAGGCAGCCCTCACAGCTGGTTCTCCTCTACCTGGGCTAATGTTTGCATGGGAGCAGGGAGAATCATTAACTGCCCCAGACAAGTTTTACTGCCTCAAGGTCACAGAGTAATGGTGCACTGAAAGGCCACAGAAATGCAGCAAAACAAGTCTCTTGGTACTGAGGAGACCAGAGCACTTTGTCCAGGAAAGGCAGAGCTCTGTGTACACCTATAAAGCTGCATCCAGGTTTGCTCCTTGGACCCTTCATCTGTGAGGCTGACATGGCATAAGGACATGAATGGTGGACTTTCTATAACCAGCTTCTTATTTATTTGTTATTTATTAATTTATTTTAACTTTTGTCATTTATTGCAGTTCCAGGGGGAAAATTAGCCCTAGATATCTAACCTGAGTTATCACCTGCTAAATTTCTGACATCCTAGTCTAGTAGTCTCCACAGCCTTGTTTTCCTTTTGGACAGTTTGCTCCCTGTTCTCTGGCTGGTATCTGTGTTGCTAGGAGGATTAAACCCAGTGCTCCCTCATGAGCACCTGGCAGCTCCCTCGCTTGCACTGTGATTAATGAAGCCTCTCCTCCTGACTGAGAACAAGAAACTCACCTCCTTTCTCCATGCCCTTGAGCACATGCAGAGCCTTTATCTGAGGTCACATTTTTCTTGTGGTCCACCAAGCACAAGCAAGGCTTGTCCTCTCAGTGTGTGACCACCTTTTGGTGCTATTTCTCACTCCCCAGGCCAGGTGAAGGAAAAGGAGGAGAAAGGCAGATTCCACCTCCACAGCTCCAACTGCGTGCCCTCACCAATAAACACCAATAAACAGGAAGGTGCTGCCCTCCCCTAAGAACATCCCCTCTCCTATCTCCCTTGATGATGAGTCAAACTCCACCTAATCCCCCCTGCAGTACTGGCATCTTATTTCCAGAGCAGAGGTCTCCTGCTTTCAGCTGTGCATGGTGCCTGAGGTCCTTGAGCCGAGGAGGAATCACAACACTGCAAGCACAGCTGCTCTGCAGTGCCCCGTGCTCAAGGCTTCATTCCACAGACCTCAGACCAAGGTCACAGCACCTTCCTCCCCACTCTCCTTCCTCCTTCTGTCCTTAGAACATGACCTGGTGCACGGTATCCATGTGCAGCAACATCCATCCATCCATCCATCCATCCATCCATCCATCCATCCATCCATCCATCCATCCATCCATCCATCCATCCATCCATTCCTCAGTCTTAGAATTTACAAACTTGGAGGTCACTAGATCTCACTTGGCATGAGCAGGAAAAACACACACCAACCTTGCAGAAAGACAGGTGTGTTATTCTGTTATTCTGTGTAGGTTTCCTTTGTGCAATGTAAGCACAAACCTGAATTTTTCAAGGCTTCTGCTCACCAGCTTTTTTTGCTGCAAGAAAGCTGGAGCTGTTAAGATGCTTCCAGCATGCAATGCCCTCATGTAATGCAATTAACATTTTGACCACTGGATGCTACTCTTGCTCCAAACATCTGCACAAGGGACTGCAACATGAAGACTTACAAGAAAATCTTGTAATTTTTTAACCTAGAACCTAGTTAAATCAGTCAACGACCTGTGAAGAGGTGTTCATTGCCTGCCCATCAACTGAAGGTGAATAGTTAGGAAGTTGTTATGGTGATATAAAGGAATGTCAGCATCAGCTACTCACAGATGATTAAATTAATGGTAATGGACTGAGATTTTAGTACAGAAGGAGCAAGTGATCTTTCAAACCTTAGGCCTGGGATTTCTAGCACATTGACCAAGACAAAGAAATGGTTTTGTACGTATTATACCAATGGTGTCCAAACCCAGAAATAAACTACATTTTTTAGGTACTTTTTGACAATTTTTGCTGCTCTCTACTCACTATCACACATGCCCTAGAACAGCCAGTAAGCCTTATGTGTAAGCAGGCTCTTTTACCTTTACTACTATTAGTTGTTGCTGTTGCTGTTGTTATTATTATCATTATCATCCTCATCGGCAAACATTCTTGAACACTTCCTATTCTCTACTTATTTTGCTCTCTACTACAAGCCTCCCCCTAGCCTTCCTGCATGGCTCCCATGCACTTTGTCCCTGCTGCTTTCACTGATGTGAAGCAAAGCCTTCCCATCAGATGAGCACAGTTGCTATGGTTGAGATATGCCCAGAGCAATTCATCATTTATTGATCGGTATCTCTGTGAAATTCTTCCTTTGTGCACACTGTGTTGCAGGAGCTCCTGTTTTCATCTTCCTCAAAGGAGGAGGAAAGCCTTTTGAATATGCATGGTAATTTGTGCACCCTGGGCACCATGTGGGTAGCTGATACATCCTCCTACAGGTGGACACAGCCCACACCCTACATAAACTGAAAAATTCTGTATGTGACTGCACACCAGTTGTGCACAAAGATGATTCTGCAGTTCTCAGTGTTTTCTTTTGATTCCTCACATACTATGGGAACAGTTCCCCGAGCAAGGCAGAGATTTCTTACAGGATAATTCTATCTGAAGACCCAGTAATTTATTTACACATTTCCTTATCATTCCACAGTTCCAGGATCTGCAAGCAGGCATCTAGAAGAACAGGTTTTGCACACTTTTCTGAGATCCCCACGTGATCTCTGGGCCAGTTTTGCCATGTCTGTAGATACACTTTGCTTGAAGTCAGAGGTAAAACTCCTGTTCATGACATGAAAAGTATGAATCCACACAGACAATACCTAAATAGGGAACAACTCAAAGGTAATTCACATTGCCGATTTTAGCTGTTTAATGTAAATGCTTAATGCTCCTAGAGGGGTGAGCCACCTGATACATGGCAGAAACCCAATCCAGGAAGAAATGAAACTCATGATGGAGATGCTGGTTTCTGGCCATTTGTGTGTTGAATGGCAAAAGGAAGGCTTAATCACTCTGGATACTTACATAGCATAGAGCTATCAAACCAATCAAACAAAAAAATGCTTTCTCTTTTTGACTCAATGATATCACTTACAAAGTGGCTGGCCAAAAATTATGAACCGCTTCCTTTATCTTCCTGATAAATTCTTAGAGAATAGATACTGAAAATAGCTTATTTATCAAACTTCCTCTCTCTCCATTTTGTTTCTACCTTTTCTCTGAAAGACTGCTAGTGGGCTGATGTGATATTTTAACATAGAACATGTGGGAGCTTTTTAAACTGACATGTAAGAGTTCTTTCACATTTGAACCTTATCATCTAACTCTGCTTGCTTGCTAGGATAGAGCAATCTACAGCTGCTGCTACACACTAGACTGTTGTTGTGATTTATACACCAGATTAAGGTGAAGGATAATAAATTAACAAAGTGTAGCTCCATAGTGCATGATCTTCAGTGCTTTAAATTAGAGCAATCTCTGGTGGGCACAAGAGTGATTTGAGCAGAATTTGACCTGCAGGCATATTTTTTCACCACCCCATCTGTTGCCCCAGATACTAGGGATGGAAATTCCCATTTTGCTAATTTTTCACCACTTTAAAACAATTTTTCTTATCTTTTCTTTCTTGAGACTGTTCTAAATGACATAGGAAAACAACATTCAAACCAGGGCACAGTAGTGGAATGCATGCTACAAGCCAGAACAGCATAAAATATTCAAAGAAGGAATACATGTGTATTCAGGTCAAGTAAAGAGAGGGATTCCTGCAGTCAGGAATCCTTTCAGGGACTTGAACAAATTGTCACTCCTTAGTAATCATTTGCCTAGGATGCCTTCTTCTTTTAGCTCTCTTCAAATGAAGAACTAGTGGCCTGACATTTGGTCCCTGGAGCCTTTCTATCAGATTTGCCTTTAGCCCATGTCAGCTCTTTCCAAGAGATGGAAGAAGCAACTTTATCTTCCTGTAACCCAGAGTAAGGAATGCAGGACACCCAGAATAGAATAGGTCAAGCTCAAAGCATGAGATTATCCCCCTGAATTTAATCAAGAACTGGTTTCTTTGCAATTCCTCATGAGTTAGTCAAAGTGACCTCTTAGCCGGATTAGCTGTGAGTCTTGGAGACAAGTATCCATCGGCAAGCCAGAGCAGCATCTACATCAGCTTTACCTATAAGAGCTTTGCTTTCCCCTTTCCCTTTTTTCTTGCTTCAGGACCTTTGTTTCCTGCTATGAGCTAGAAAAATATCTGTTCTGTGTGAAGATGGAAACGTGGGACACTATTATTGTGAATTATTTGCCTTTTACTAAATCCATTTCATTCTCCATTCTGGCAAATTCAGGGCCAACAGTCTATTTTGAGGTTGCCAATTGTGAAAAATTTCCTCCACAAATACTTTTGCCTTTTTTCCCCTTCACATACTCTGTATGTGAGATTGCAGCAGTGAGGAGCCTCTTTGCTTGGATCTTGCTTAGAGCAACTAATATGTGGGAGTTCAGAAAAGTTCAAGCTGCTCATTTCCCACAGCAATTTACCAATTTATGGAATGAAAGCTGCTAGATCAATAGATAAACATAGGCAGGTTTTTAGGCTTTGCAGATACAAATACAGGCCTAAATCAGTAAATGTCCAAAGCTGAATGATTGGACACGCTTGCATTCATCATTTCACATAACTTTTAAAACATTTACTCCTGAAATACTCCTGAGCTGTATTACTTTACAGCTAAAACTTTGTAGTTCCCTCCTGCCCCATGGAAAAAGCCAGCATGTATCAAATACTGGTCTCGACTTACACAGATGTAGGATCCCTGGAGGTCCTGAACACTGAACAGCAGCATCCAGGCTTCAGGTTGTACCAGCTGCTGCTGAGAAAGAGCTTCTTTGGGGGTCTGTTGTTAGATCTTACAAAAGTGTCGAATGAAGACGGGGAAAAATGTCCCTACTTTTCTTATCTCCCATTCCATCACAAACAGTATGTCCACTGCTATGTCTAGAAAAGAAGAGCCCTGGAGATTCAGTCATTTCAAGTCCAAATTACCTGACAGTGGTTGTTTCAAACATTGCTGTTCTCTGGTGGGACCTGGTCCCTGAAAATGTCTCTTTCCATCCTCAGAAGCAGAAAAGTGAAATCATATTCCTGCTGGTTCAGCAGGGAATTGCTGGCCTCCACAAGCAGGCAGGCAGTTTCCTCTTCCCAAGGCTGACACCGGGAAGTTACTCCACCAGTGAGGAGTCCTATGAAACATCATAATTAACCTCTGGGTCAGGATTTCCCTGTCTGATTCTGCACACTCTCTAATTTTCCCTTTCTTTAAGCCTAATATATGCTCCATCTCCCACATGTGACTGGTCACCTCCAAATATGTAAGTAATATGACAAGCACTGAAAAGTTTGTATATTTAATACTGTAATTGGTCCACATGTCCCCTCTCCAGTTCTCAATGTGTCCATTGCCTTCTCCATTACTGCTTCTTATCACCACACATATTTATGCCTGTGCATAGCATGAAATTAATAAAATGAAAGCAATCACATCAATCAGACCTTTTCTCTTTTCAGGGGCATCAGCATTAGTGTAGAAGACTGAGGAAGGAGAGCTTGCTCCATATGCATTTTCATCTGGTGCTGCTGGATCCAAATCCAGCACTGGTGTGCAGAGCTGTTCCTAGCAACGGAAGCTGCCAGGCTGCCCATCTACTTCAAGCCTATCTGAGATGCCTGTCTTTAATTGACATTAAAGACATTTACAGCATGATCCCCCTCAAAGTGGTAGATGTGCTTAGCAGTGGGAGCAATAGCAGCAATAATATGTATTTTGTGTGATTTTTCACCAGGGATGGACTAGTTCCCCTAAATGGATTACTTTCTTTACAGGGATACTCCCAGTTTTCATACTCCCTGCAGAGAGCAAGCAGTATGTTAAGAAGTTCTTCTTCTATCTAAACCTGTGTTCTAATACCCCAGATTTATTGCTAAAATTAAAATACACTTGCTTTCTTCTTTTATTGTGAAGTCACTCAACAATTAGCCTGCTGAAGACTTGTGAAAATTTTAATTCATACTAATGAGATGAAGTTCTGAGATCGGTCAAAGACAGTAGGAGAAGGTGGAGAAAATTGTGTTTTTAAACAGGGATGGAAAAACGGAACCTCCTTGCCAGAACCTTGGGCAAATCCCCTTCTGGAGCTGGCTATATCCAAGGTCAACCAGCCTCCACTGACAAGGGCTGTTGTGAAGAAGCACAGCAGCACAGGCCTGCCCTCCTGCCTCCTGGAGCTGTTTTAGCTGAGGCTTTACCCCTACCCTGCTGTGCTGCACTGCTGCTGCAGAGCTGCCTGAGCCCTGGCTGCTGCTGCTGTGGTTCTGACCCAGATCCAGCTCCTCCAGATCAGCTTCCTGACTTGTCTTTGTACATGTTGTGCTGCTGCAGATTTGCTTGGTGGCCACTCACCCGTGTCTGATGCTGGTTGCTGCCTGGACCTGATCCTGTCCTGGCCTCTCAGCACCCCAGCTCCTGGTTGGTGAGGGCTCAATTTTGCTGGCTATGCTGCCAGGGAGCAGCACTGTGCTCCTCACAGCACTGTGCTCCTCACAGCACTCTGACTCGTTTTGGGCTTTCCAGAGAGTGATTTAACCACATTCTCTAAAATTGCCTTCAATTCAAAATCCAAGTGAAACTGAATTGCCTCGTGTGGCCACATGCTGAAGCTGTTTCTGCCCAGCTCATTATTTCCAATGAATAATAGCAGATTTGTCAATATTTATACTGCATCCTCAGTAGAAGTCAGCTTGTCTAAGCTGAAGTCAATATCAACTATACTGATTCATGCTGGTTGAAAAATCTGTTCACATTTTTAAACGCTTCAGTTGAGTTAAAACCCTTGCAACTTTAGAACAAGAAATATCTTGTTGTAATATCTCCATGTTAATATTTTCCCATTATGTAGCTCAGAGGCTTGAGGAACGACATTAACACTTTTCTTCAGTGCCATTTAGAACTTTTGACAGCTTCCTGACATTGACAAAGCATGTTATAAAAAGCAGAGTCAGCAGGCTGAAGACACTCACTGGGTTATGTTTTTATTAAAAGCATTATTCAGCTGTCATATAATGTCACATGTAAATACCCTCACGATGTTCTAGCAAAGCAATGTCATATAAGCAAAAGGTGTCTGTCTCTCCTGTTGCCTTTGCTGTAAGAATACCACACCAGTATAAGATGAGGGAATGGGGGCCTTGAAGCTCAAATCGACCCCTCCTGGTTTGTGGGTTTTCCTGAGCTCCTGGAACACATGAATTCTCAAGCTATATGAGAGGGGTGTTACCTTCCAGTTAGATATCTCAAAATCTAGACAAATATTTAGAACCACTATTTTGACTCCATTTTTCATGTGCTGTCAGATTGATCTGCGTTATAAACTCACCTCTGAACTCAGTTGTAATACACTCTGGGGAGATTATCTGGACTACTCCCATTGCAGTGTGTACCTTATGACAAATAAAGAACACTTCTTTGCATACTGGACTCACCACTAAAGCCATGTCATGTGGAGGTATACCCTAACTAGCTCAGGATCTGATTATGTGTAGCTATGCAAGCCCAGGGCTCGTCTGCAGTCTATATTTCTGCTGCCCCATGGCTAGATTACAACCTGCTATTCAGTTTCCTGCTCTACGGCTACATTACTGAAAATCCCACAATTAGGTACTGCAGAGCTGGCCTGGAGTATCTGCAGTGATTGGCACAGCCCATCCTTCTGCCTGCCTCGACACAACAGGGTGATGGATAGCAAGAAAGTTCCATAGAACCATAGAACAGCATCACAGAATCATTTAGGTTGGAAAAGACCCTTAAGATCATCAAGCCCAATCATTAACCTAACATCACCAAGCTCACCAGTAAATCCTGTCCTCAAGTGCCACATCTACCCATCTTTTAAATACCTATAATGAATAATGATAATGAATCAGTCACTTTCCTGGGCAGCCCGTTCTAATGCTTCATAATCCTTTCAGTGAAGAAATTTTTCCTAATAACCAGTCCAAACCTCTCCTGGTGCATCTTAAGGTCACTTGCTCTCATCCTGTCACTTGTTACCTGGGAGAAGACACTTACTACCACCTCCTTTCAGGCAGAGAGAGTGGAGAGTGACAAGATCCTTTCTGAGCCTCCTTTTCTCCAGGCTAAACAACCTCGGTTTCCTCAGCTGCTCCACAGAAGAGCTTTGTGCTCTAAAGCTGTGAGTAAGAATATATACATACCAATAAAAATTAATAACAATAAACAACTATGCAGCAAATATTGCAACATCATAACTAAAGATGCAACATGATTTGGCCTGCAAAATGCATTTCTGTTTGAATTTGGCATTGTTTTGCAGGTGGAGATAATAGTATAAGCTTGTAGGACTGATATAAAAATAGTAACCAATGGGTTTGGAAAATGAGTTCTGAGCACAAGACATCAGATTTGTGGTAAGTTTTGCAGCTTGATGTAAACATAATATTTGGTGTTTTTTCCCCAAGTGTCATAGTCTCCCAGTTCTTGATTATGTATGGCTTTCACCTCCATTTTTCTTCTTTTCTTTATGAAGCAGCATTAACTAAGCTGTTTTGACCTCAGTCTGCCCACGATCTAGATGAGGACAGCGCTGTATCATTAGAATTGCCCAGAAGGCAGAAAGGTGAGTCCAAGGGCATGAAGCTCCCTCAAGTTTCTTGATGGGAAAAGAAAGTTAAAAGAGTCAGAATTGTATCAAATGCCATTTTAG
The DNA here is from genome assembly GCA_013397195.1 of Hylia prasina. NCBI lineage: Eukaryota > Metazoa > Chordata > Aves > Passeriformes > Sylviidae > Hylia > Hylia prasina. The sequence continues at coordinate 174,786 of VYXD01011351.1, read as the reverse complement.
AAACCATTTTCATGATTTTGGAGACTTTATCTTGTCTTCAACAGTGGCAATAAGGAGGCTGGAGTCTGGCCATTTACCACTGCTTACATGCCTGGCACACACACATTCATTAAGGCTGTGAAAGGCTACATTCTTGCCAAATCCTTTCAGTATCTGTATTTCTGTTGACTATAAAGAAGAAAAGACAAGGTAAATAAAGACAAGCCATGTAAGAAGCTTTATGCTTTATGAGAAAAGAAGGCTGTTGGAGCTTTGTCATTTTTTGTCTCTGGCAATGCTGCCTTGGAATGTCTTCCTCCAGCTGCTGTCTTAAGGGCTGGTTTTGCTCTCTGATCTGCTGGTCTCTCCTTTCCTCCTGTTCTGGTGGGGGTGATGGATCCATAGGGCTTGCAGGCTGGGAAGCTGCCAGCCATGCATGAAGAAGCAAGAAGGGAATTCACTGTCAGCAGACCAGACTGCTGAGCTACAACCCCGGTAAAAATGCATTGCACAGCACCTGGAGGTGCTCCGGGGGAGCTGATGAACATCACATGGAGGGTGCTGGCATTTTCCCTGGCTTGTTAAATAATTACATGCCTCTTCCAAATGTTGTCCGAGGACAGTGAGACAGCGCAATGGCAGTGAGGTGGCAGCTGCCACAGAAATGGGTCGCTGGAAGAGTCATGCTCTTAAGGCAAGTAAAAGCCAAGGAAATCATCCATGTGGAAACTGACTTCCTAAACATCCACACCTTCTCTTATTGTGTGCACTTTTGTGCAGAGAGATGGAGCATGTAAATAGGGGGAGTACTTATCATCAGCCAATTTGAGAGGACTGTTGCTTTGGTTTTTTTGGGGGGGCGGTGGGCAGGGCTGAGCGGAAGCAGTGTACATCCTCTTTAAATATGAAAGAAATAACCACTTAGAGGAAGCTTTTCTGAAAGCTCTATCTTCCCCTGCCCTTATTTATTATTTAGTTCTTCAGCTGACACATTTAATACTGCAAGGCACTTGGAGACTCCAGTTTGAAAGAAATACTCTGCACAGAATCAAGCTTCCTCACAAGAACAGGATACATCTTCAAATGTTAATTACTTTTTCACAATTAGACAAGCCTCTTTTTTACTGCTCTGCTCAATAAGGAAAAAGAATGTGCAGCATATCTTTAATTTCTTCAGGGTGCATGCTAAACTCCCCTCTCATTTTCTGTTTTGATAATAGTGAAATCTGCACACCAGTGAGTTGACTCTGGCTGTGTCTAGGTAGAGAAGAAGAAAATTAGCTGTGTTATCTGTGATATTTTCTCTTAATGCTGAAATTGGCTGGAGACACAGAGCCACATAGTGATTTACTTTATTAACCCTAAGGATAAAGCATATAAGAGCTGCAAAAGAAACTATGGGCTTGTCATAGTTTTATGTTGACAGCAGTAGATAATTAAATTGAATGCACACTGAAGATACTATTATGTACCATTATCACAAGAGAAATAAAAACAGGGAGTTCAGTGTTCAGAGACAACAGACACAAATATTAGATTTTCACCCAGAAAAGCAGGGTCTGGCTCCAGGCTGAACAACAAAACCCTTCACATGCTTGTTTCCTTCAGCAAACCAACATATTGCTCATAAAACTCTTCTGAAGACCTCAATTAAATGATTAATTATCATGAATCTGTGAATTACAGGACATGCTGCCTTTGAACTACAGCACCTAGAGATGTCTGTGAGTGTAGGGGGGTTGTCATGCATTGATTTCTGGTTTTGAGTCAAAGGGAGCACATACAAATCCTTTCAGCAGAAGAAGGGAGAACAGGCAATCAGCTGTTTCCTCAAACCTCCTGCTGTGTTTTGCATTCTCCTAGGGCTTTACAGAATGGAATAGGAGTTTGCCCTTGCAGCACCCCTTACTGCAGTGCAAAGTGAGTGTCATAATGTGTAGCACGTCCCTGCTTCAAACCAGGAACTCAATGGAGCCACCTGAAAGAGATTTAAAAGCACAAGGCTGTGACCAAAATTCTGGGTTGCTTTGTGGGGTCCTGCCCTGCAGTGGGGTAGGTACATCTACATGCCTGGAGTGACTTTCCCCCAGAACAACAAAGGAAGGCCATCTTGCCAAGTGCACACCAGGAGCAATCAACAGCCTCTGCCACCATGAAGGAAACAGAATCTGTACTGAAACCAAGTCTAGCTATTAGTCAGATTCATACAAGAAACTCAGACTACGTATTTAGAGAAGTAATAGGAATGAAAAATGTGTAATGAAAAAATAAGGTTTTGGGAGAGTAGGGGGAATTTCTCAGACACAGGAGCTTCACATTTATATATTGATCTGGAGAGCTGCTCCTGCTGCAATGAGGACTGAGACTGAAATTCTCAAAGCATTTTTATCTATAGTCTAATTCTCAAAGCAAGACAACCTGAGGTCAAGAGGGAGCTGAGAGATACAAATTTGGAATGAAGGTGTAAACATCTATATGTGGCCCAGCTACTGCTGGAGGAGGGCAGGGTACTGCTTTAAGAGGCATAAATTCTCCTTTGGGTTAGTGGGCAGTAATTGCACATGCACTGCTTGCCATCAGCCAGCAGTGTGGTTTTACCACAGCTTAACTGCACAAACCTCAGTAAATGCATGGACAAACAAAAATATCTTCCTCCTTGCATTTAGCACATGCAGCAATGTATAATTCAGACACAAAACCTACAGGCTATTGCAGATGAAATGAGTACAGTCGTTTTCTCTTTGAAGGGAAACCAAAACTGGAACACGCTTGGGCTGGGGGCTGACTGGTGTCTGACTTCACAGAACCACATCTGTGCTTCCTTGCTGCTGACAGGCAGGGAAGAGGCTGCCCCATTTTTGCAAAGTTCTGATGGAGGTTTAGGCTCTCTGAGAAACTGGATAAACTCTGTGCTGCTTTTAAACAAATAGATATGTTTTGGGAAAAGAAAGGAGGAGACATGCTTTATCTGTTTTGTTATGGCTGAAATTGGAAGTATGGTCTGTCTTCTTTGGGGAAATTTCAAGGCATGATTTTTGCAAGGAGTTTCAAAGTGAGATTTATAAGATCAGGTAGGAACTATGTTAAGACATGTAACATAGTTGGCTTCACAACAGTCTGGAGAAAAACTAACTTACATGAGTTGTATCTGATTTGTGCATCTCTTACTGGAAACATTTCTAAGTGAGACTGTGATGGAACTGCCTACTCACTATAATAATGGCAGCACGGGGTAGACAGTGTTACAAGTAAAATATTAATGAGATGAATGCAAGTTTAATCTCAGTGTTTATAGTCTGATTTGTTGCTCTTATTTTCACTTTACATTGTCTAGCTCAGTGGAATGTCTTTTCAATGAAAACAGCTATATACTTAGAAGCCTGAAACACAGATTATATATCTTCAATAGTCTAGATGTTACATTATTGTGGAACTATGAGCCTTGACTTCTTGCTTGTAAAATGGGTAAAGAAAAATGTCTGAGGGAATTCAAAAGTCCTACGGCTTCTGTTATGCAAGCAAGCAGGCTTTCCCATTAGTCTTTTTCTCCCTGTAAAATACATAAATAATTTGCAGCAATTTTAGTTAATTGGGTCATTGCTTTTTTTTCTCCCTTGTAACCTTGTAACTGCACTCCTACATATTTCTTCTGGCTTCAGTTCTGCCTTTTTTTTTTTTTTTTTTTTTGGTCTCCTTCTAAAAAATAATAAATAATACTTGTGTTTTGGTTTTTTTGGTTTACCAGTAATAAAGTGGACCTGGTAGTACATAGTCATATAGTCATCTCAAAAGAGCACACTGAAAGTTAACTACAATTTAAACCTAGATCCTCTGGTTCTTAATTACCATGTAGTAACTGTACAGCACTGCAGCCTTAAAAATAATTTAGTAATGAGTTACTGAAGACATGACCTCATTTTATTCCCAGTATCAATTTTAGAATGTGAAAATGTTCCATTTCATCTGTTTTCTGAAATAGAATAATTGTGACTAATTAGCAGCAGTTAATTGACATGGATTTAGTTTAGCTAAGACTTTATCTACAGTATATTTACTTATATTTACTACAGCACTAAAGCTTGCTGTAGATGATGATGACACATGGTAAAAAGAAAAGACTGTGCTATCCAATCAATATATTTGTGTCATAACTGGAAACAGCTAGGAGGCTTGAGAACACTTTATCACATCATTCCTGGAGCTATAATTGAGCAAATGCTATCAAAGGCAGTTGTGGTACAAGATAAATAGGTAATGAGAAGTTAGAAACGTTTCTTCTGCTCACAAGTGAAAGTAGCAGGGGTGGGGAGAGGGGGGAAAGAGAATATGAGGTATTCCTAGATATACATTTACAGCATTCGTGCATCTGTGTGCACACCTGTGCTCATTTTCTTGTATGTATCTCATGCAAAATAAAATGTGTTAGGAGATTTGGGGACTTAATTAAACATGCAGCCTTCCTTCGTTGGGAAATAATGAAATAACCAAGAGACACACAAATTCCAAACTCATGCGATGCTCAAGCCCTCCCTCTAGTGCCTCTGTAGCAGATTTAACATGGAATTTTGATTTATTTATTTGTTTATTTATTTATTTAAAATTTTTACTTCCCACCCCAAGTCCTTTTACCCCACATTTGCACATTTGACACAGTGGGTGCCAAAAGCTGCTATAGGTGGGAGGGGCAAACTCACAGGTTTTGCATGCACACAGTCAGATTAGCTACAGAAAACAAGCTCATGTAGGCAGTTGAAGCTTGGTCCTTTGATGGAAGGTTCAGTTCCTGTAGGGATTTTGGGATTTGACCCAGGACGAATAACAGTCTCACAGCTAGCTGACCACTGTGCAATGCTCATGGAGACTTCTCTATGGTGTCTACTCAGCTGAACACTTCCAAGTTCTCTTGGAGACATCTCCAACAGCCCTGGCCTCAATGTGTTCTCTCACCCAAATGCTTAGAACTTCAGGGTATTCAGCATTTAACCAATTCAGGATTGGTTTCAAAAGTGGCCTTGGACTTGGAGACACTCAGGCATTTAAAAAGGTGGAAAGGCACCCACAGATATTTTCAGCAACCTGATGCACTTTGCTTGAGGCGAGGCAAGAGCCTACAGGACTTTAGAATCCCACTAGGTATCTGCTTATCTATCCCGGTTAGTACCATGGTATGATCTTGACCAGTAGACACTAAGAACTGTGAAGAATTTATTATTGACTGATGTATTTAAGAAATACATCAGTCAAAACTATAAACTTGTGAGTCAGATGATACCAGCCTAAGAAGGGTCTTACATGTTCAGTGTCTCTTTTTGATTGCAAAGCTAATTTGGCATAGGCAGATCTGATTTTAGGGACTTTTGCTGCTTCCTCAGGAGGGACATATTGCATAGCATTTCTGATCCAGTGTATATCCTTCTTTGGCTGCCAGGTCTTTGATCCAATTAAGTGCCTTCAGGGTTATGCTTGGTGCATCAGGCAATAATGTAGAGGGAGGGAGTGTTCTTGCTTCTCTGTTTTCCTTCCACTAATCACTATATCCCAGTGATATTCACCTGGCATATGGTAAATATAGGCTTGTTACAGTTTTTATTTATCTGTTATACTGGTGGTTCAGAATGCATATGTGTCCTCTGCTAAAGAGGTTTTGAATTTTTACTCTTCAAGAGAGTTATGAGGAAGGGGCTACAAGGTGAGCCAGAGAATGGTGTGCTTAGCTACACCACAATGAATATTTATAAATGTCCTTAGAAGAACACAGGTGAGCAACAAGGCTCTTCTCTCACTAAAACTGAATGTCACACTCTTTTGATCCTGTGAACTTTTTTTATATGCACTGGAACCATTTCCATTGGAGGTTCTGAACATGATCCTAACCCATGGCAGAATGCTTCCCCCTGAGCCTGGGACAGGTTTATGGGAGCTAAGGGTTTAATTCTCTGCCCAGAAGAGGTGGTTGGATGGAGGTTTAGCTTAAAATCTTTCGAGGCTTTGAAAGAAGCCAAGCATGTTGAAATAAAATGTAAATAAATGAGTATTAAATACATATTCTTCAATATAAATTGACTTTGGCAGTATTAATACTTTGACATCTTGGTCTTTATACACTTCTGACTGCCTTGCCAGTTACTTTCAATAAACAGCTGATCTATGGAGAATGTATTTTAAAACTGGGCTCTGACCCTACAGCAGGAGACCAAGCCTATCAGTATGGCAGAGCGCTGGGAAGGCTCCAGGATAATGAGTGGGAAATGAAATGTGACATACAGCCATAATGTCAGGTGTTTCTGTGTTTGCTGCTCTAGCCATATTCCCAGTAAATAATTCTAGCAATAAATATCCCTTGCACAGAACAGGCCCAGTGACACTCAGGACAAAGTATATTCAAGTCCTGTATTTAGGTGATTCAAAGTTCTCATAGGCTTGCCTTCTACAGAACCATAGAATGGCTTGGGTTGGAAGGGACCTTAAAGATCATCTAGTTCCAACCCCACTAAAGTGGACAAGGACACCTTCCACTAGACCAGGTTGCTATACCTGTATATGTTTGTTTTTATTTTTATAACTGATTGGAGGAAACAAGAAGTCACAGGCACTGAGCTCAGTACACCCCTAGTCCCATTGTCCTACACTTCTGTCCTTTTTCACAGACACAACGGGACCTTCAGGACAGATCCAGTCTTTTTCTCAGTTCATGTATTTATGTTCTGTGATCATAATTGGAGCCTGTAGGCAACATCCATACAAACTTCTAACAGGCTTCAGTTTGAGTAACAGATGTTTGTTACAACAATTCCATCTCCTTGCTAGTCAAGACAATGTATAAAAAGGCAAGACATCATTGTGTTTGGAGATGGTGGGTTTTGACTGTCTCTCTTGTATCTGAAATTTTTCTGGGCAGGACAGCTGGAGATCTGCTTAGGGTCTGGTATCACAAGTAGCCCCATTGTTACTTTGAGAGGGCCACAGCTGTAGGGAAACTGAACAGCAGAGTATCCAGCAAGACTGGGAAGGGGGTATTTGTAAGCTTAGACACTGGGTTCAGCAAACTGGGAGCAAGACCGTGCATTCAGGCTGCACTTGCATTGAACAGGGCATTCCTCAGCTGGGTAGGTGGTGAGTGATCAGCAGTGCTCTGCTCTGCTCAAACTCAGTTGGGCTGGTGGGCATGTCACTAGCAGAGGCAGAGGGTACTCGAGCAACTCTCCAGGTAGTAGTCCTTTCCTGATGGCTCTTGCTTTTTTGGATGTGCTACTGAAATATCCCTTCCCCTACAAGAGGCAGTGAGATGCTGACAGCTTCATTGCTCTGCAAGTTGGTTCTTGACAGAAATTTCAGAGCTGCCAGGGCTGCTGGTAGGGAAAAATACCTGCAAAGAAGGACAACTTTTATTGCTACTGATATTCTTGCACTGTGATTACAGATAATGTATCACATATCAGCTGGTCAGTGGGAAAGCTTGGGACTTCAAGTGGAGTACTGTAGAGGGAAAAAGAATTTTTTTTTTTAATAGAAGCAGATATACCCTCTCAAATACTTATTTGAATTTATTTTTTGAAACAGTCATAAAACATATCTGAGATATGTGGGACGAGTTTGTGTTGAGAATCATATATTTGGGAAAAAAATATATAAACATGCAGGGTATATTCTTATTGACTTCCTATTTTCATGGGACCACTCTAACAACCTCCTGCTGCAACTATGCATTTCCTAGAATATAAACATGCTTTCCTTTTCCCTAGCCAAAGCTCACATTCCTCAGCTGCCTTGTGGATCAAAAACTACCTGGATTTGTTGCCACTGTTTGTTATCCAAAGCAAGGACATTCTGAGTTGGCACCTCATGACTCTCTATTGTGCTCTGCTTTAGCATGTGACTGTGCATGCTGAACGCTGGGGACAATTTGGCTATTCACACAGCCCTGCCATGGGGGCCTTGCTGCTCATTCTGCACAAACATTGATCTTTTCGAACAATCAAATCCATAGATATCAAGGCCAGGGATTTGAAAACGGTGAAGCAAAGATCTATTTGGTAGCTTAATATTCTTGGTAAGGCAGCCTGCCAGTTAAAGTGCATAATGAAAACTTCTCTGCACCTAATGATATTTTAATAGAAAGAGCTGTGATTGCAGCTAGGATTGCAGCTAGAACAGTTGTTTTCTCTTCAGCTGCCGAAGTCTCTTTAAGGCAGCCATGAGCATCAGCTTGTAAATACTGATGTGAGTTTTGCAGGGCAATCCCTAAAGCGAGAATAAAATCACAGTTTAACTTCCGTAAAGCAGCACAATTTGTGTGGGTGGGTATATTTTGATATACAAACAGAAAGAAGATCCCATGGCTGCAAAAAGATGCTGGGGCATGTCCAGAGAAGGACAAAAGCTGGTGAAGGGTCTGGAGCACAAGCCTGGTGAGGAATGGCTGAGGAAGCTGGGGTTGTTTAGCCTGGAGAAAAGGGAGGCTCAGTGGTGATCTGATCACTCTCTACAACTACCTGAAAGGAGGCTGTAGCCAGGTGGAAGTCTGCCTCTTGTCCCAGGCAATCAGCAACAGGACAGTCTTAAACTATGCTCGGGGTGGTTTAGGTTGGACATTAGGAAGATCATTTTCACTGAAAGTGGGATTAGACGTGGGAATGGGCTTCCCAGGGAGGTGGTGGGGTCACCATCCCTGGAGGTGTTTAAGCAGAAATTGGATTTGGCACTTAGTGCTATGGTCTAGTTGACACGCTGGTGTTTAGTCGCAGGTTGGACTCGATGACCTCAGGGATCTTATCCAGTCTAACTGATTCTGTGAACTGGGTTTTTTCGGTGGTAGCTTCCTCCTGCCCGTCGCACCAGCCGCAGGCTGCAGGCTGGTTGTGCGTCTCCGCACCGAGCCGCTGCCACGCCGTGTCAACCAGCACAAGCCGAGGTGCAGCAGCACTGCAAAGCCAGGCGCTGCCCTGGAGCCAGGTTACAGCGGGTGAGGGTCTGACCGAGGGGCAGGCTCGGGGGTGCCTCACCTGTGGGGGCCGTGCCCGCTCACCTGTGCGGGGCGGGGCGGGCGGTGCTGGCTCACCTGGGCGGGACGCGCCGCTGAGTGACGGGCGGCGGCCCCGCCCCGCGGGCACGGGCGGTGCCTCCGCTGCCACCCAGGCGCCGGCGGGGGCG
>VYXD01011351.1:141132-165646 GCA_013397195.1 Hylia prasina | reverse complement strand
TCCCGGCCTTCCCGCGGCGCTTCGCCGGCAGAATAAACTTTACACTTTCACCCTCTAGTAAAAGTAAAGCTCTGCCATTTTACCAGCGTGCAACTTTTGATTGACCAGCGCTGTTCGCAGGGTTTGTTCCCTTTTAGTTCTCTCCAACCCGGGGTTGCTCCACAGCTGGCAGCACCGAGCGGCAGCAGGGCTGGCGCCTCTGTGGCTCTGTGGTGCTTCACTGGTGTACATTTTGCCTGATGTCGGAAAATTGATGTCCCGGCTGCCGTGGCTGCAACACTTCCTAAAACTTCATGGTTTATTGAAACGCAAAAAATTTTAGGACTGCTTCCCCAAGAGAGTAGTTGGTGCTCTGATGAAAAATGACCTGATCTCGGGCAAAGGGCGTTCTCTTGCTCTATAAGCTTATCCCACAGCGGTGTGTTACATTTATTCAACCCATTCATGAATCGGTTGGAGCCTTTTATATGATGTGGTACGGAACTACATGCCAGCTGCTTTCCTCTAGGCGAGGTAGGGCAGGCTGGGGTCACCAAGTTACCTGCACTAAGCTGGCAGGGCTGCTTGGCCCAGCACAGTGTCTGCACCCTTGGGCTGATTTCACTCAGGGTTTTCCTGCTTGGCATGCTCGGATGGCAGGAAGTGTGCACCTGTGGCTGCTGGGATGGTGGAGGTGCAGCTGCTGGGAACGTACCCCTTACAGTGCCACAGTCAAGCTCTGTGCTCTGCCAGGTGAGCTGGTCCAGGTGCCAGCCTTGATCTGCTCCCAGTTGAGTGTTTTGAGGATTGTGTAGTACACTTGTACAATTAACGATGCCTTCTGAGTTTCTCTGTACTTACAGAAAAGGCCAGGCTATCTCTGCCTGACCAGAGGGTAGTCTGGTGAGGGGCTGAATCGCCTCAGGGAGGTACCTTCAACCATTTTGAAATCCTGTGTCTGTCTTCAATACAAATATACATTAAAAACAAAACAGCCCACCCACACACATACACAAAAAAGGAAAGAAAACAACCTCTAAACCTTATTCTTGGGACCAACAAACAGAATTGTGCCAGAAAATAGCACAACTTTCAGTTCATTCAGAATTTTAATTCTAGCTGCAGGAGCATTAAAACTGATTTCAGTACTTGTCCCAAAGTTCTTGAGGCTCTCCTATAAAAAAGGGCAAAGGTCTTTATTGCAACTGCAGGGTCTTGAACAAATTCTGATGGGAAAGGAGAGTAAAATAACATGATCTTTTGAAAAACTTTAGTGTCAGTCCTGACACTTACTAGAGGCTTGTTTTGCTATTGTACTAATTTCTGTTATAAATTGCTTCCAGTTGGGTACAAAGAGGGTATTGCACCTCAGGATGTTTATCAGAGTAGTGTAGCTAGTGTGGTGTAAGGGATTGTTACAGAGCAAACATGGTGCAACACCTGCTTCCTCTGCCTCCTTTTTGGTGCTGTTTTCTCCTCATAGTGAGGTGGAGATCTGCAGGTACAGTGGGAAAATCTAGAATAATCAACTCACTTGTGCCAGTTAATTAAAGGCTTCTAATACCTTGCCAATTAGACTTCAAAGACCACCTTTCTTGACAAACTGGAGTGCTTGCATTGGAAACTGCTTGATGATACAATACTATTACAACCTAAAGCCAACGTATGTGGTTAAAGTCCAGGCTGCCAGGCCCTGTCTCTGGGGCCAGTTTAAATATTCTGGATTGCCTCTTCCAACCAGAAATTAATTTGTTTAAAATTGCAAGTCAGAGGTTGCACACTTTGTTGTTATGGTGACAGCTTTCTTAGATAGCGGTAGTTAGGAGGTAGGAAGAAAATCTAGGTTATGATTAAGACTGCAGCCAAACTAGACAAGGCTAATGCTCCAGGTATAGGATGTACTTAAGTCTCTCCTCTCTTGAGCAGTCAGATTTGGTAGCAGTCCTTAAAAAGTTGTTCCTGCCTATCACCAGCAGCATCGGAATCACTGAGCAACTTTTCACTTGAAATGTCTTTATTTTCAGCAAAGGGATATTTGGACTGGCTGGATAGCTCCATGTGATTCTTGGTGCACTCCAACAGCTCTGGAAATAGGGCTTCAACTTGCTCTGTGATTACAGGCACCAAAGCAGTGGTGTCAGCTCCAGCCAAATAGATATAATATTATCCTGAGATGAGGAGTCCCTTATTCTGTTGCTTTGCTTTAACTTGTCATGAACAAAGATCTGATTCACTGTATGGACTTAGTTGCTGAATAGATTAATAACTGCAGTTGTGCTTTCACAAAGATGCTGCTGTCCCCTCTTCCTCCCTACTCCCCCATCCCAAAAAACCCCAAAAAACCAACCAAACCACAACCACATCTGATTTTGCTTGCAAAAAGAGCCTCTCTCTGACTCGCCACTGTTACTGTTAGTGCTGGCACAGTTTGCCAGTGGAAAAATAAGGATGAAGCTGCCCCTACAGTGAAAGCAGAAGTTCTGAATGAGGAGATTGTGCCACTGAGCAGTCTCACAAATACATACAGCACAGGTATCTGGTAATGATCCATCTCCAGTGTTGTGTTCAGGGGTTCCTCTTATGTTTTGACAGCACTTCCCTTACGTAACCTGGTGTCTTTCCAAATCTTCAGGCTTTTGTGGTACTTTAAAAGAGTCCCAAAACACTGCATGTGATTTCTTGAGAGACTGTGTAAGCCTTTCTTTTCCTGGAGCCTTGACTTCCACTTTTGGGGCTGACAGAATGGACTTTAATATTCTTTTTTGTGCAGAAAGAACTTGTTGCTGGCAGTAGGACAAGATTTCCCCCATTGTCCGATTGGACAAAGCTGCACCTTTTCCTGCTGCTTTATTTGTTTTCTTATCACTAGGTACTTGCAGTACTGTAGGTATGATTTTTTTTTTTTTCACTTAATGTGCAATTGTGAAATCAAACACTTGTAAGTAAATACAAGTGGACAGCTGTTGTGGGAACTGCAAAGGAAGAATGATTTCACTGATCTGAGTGTCTGTAACAGTGACTTGAAGATGACAAATATCAGAAGACTTATGTGAATAGGTCTGGTCCCTTGAACAGCAACGAGCCTTCATTTCTTTTGCACGAAAAACTGTATTGGTGAGGGAAATCTTGTTCTGACTCAGGCTGAGTGTGCTGACTTGGTGAGGCAGCATTACATAGTTATTTGATGGCATTGCTGTCCTCCTCTCTCAGCCAGTGCATAAATGAGGTACAGAAATGTGGGGGGGTCAGTGTGCTGTGTTGGAGGGACACTGGAGCAGCTGATGCACAGCTGTTGGGTGGGCAGCTGGAGGCTGGAGCAGTGTCAGCTGTTCCTGCCTTCTGCAATGCTTGAGTGTTGAAGGGTAACTTGAACTCTTCATTCATGCTCACACCCACTTCGATAGGATATGGAGAAGGGGGCCAGCCCAGAGCTGCAACTGTGGAAAGAATCTGTTGCTTGTGGTATGCATGGATCCCTGTGTCCTAGAACTAACAGTATCCAAAACAGTCAATACAGTCCTTCACTCAGGCAGAGTAAGGTCTATTCTCAGACCTTTTGGTGCAGGGAAAGCTTAGCTAAAGATCTATGTTCTTTGATCCTTCAATGAGGCCAAGCTGTAATGGCTTGGGGCTTTTAAAATCTGACATGAAACTGATGCAATTCCTTCTTATTCCAGTTTCCCACACTTTGAAGCAGCCCACGGATTCCCCCATTCTCCCACTACGAATGCTCACCAAAGTAATGGGAGGCATTGGAAGCTCAGGCTGACATTTCTGGCCTAAAATAAAGCACTGCAACTTTGGTTTAAGAATGTGCTGGTGGAGGCTGAGCAAGTGCCTCGCTCTGCTTGATCTGGATGCTCTGTGGGTAAAATGGGAACAGCTGGTTTTCGTGGCTGAAAGTTGGCTGCTGTATGTTAACACCTCTCCTAGCCTGGGCATGAGTGCTGTTGAGCTGCTATGAACTGTGCCTAGAGGCTGCAGAGCACAGCCCCTTCCATCTGCAGAGGCTGTCAGTAACCACATACTGCACTATTCTGCCTTGGGAATGTTATCTCTATTCATTTTTATGTCATTCATATCTCCAGTCATGCTCCTGTCTATCTTGTATGGACATTTTCCCCCCTTGTCTTCTACAGCCTTGGACTAACAACTTCTGCTTTGTGAGCCAGATGTCAGTATAGTCCCAGGAGGAGCTGGATGATAAAGGGAGTTGGTGTTGGGGCTTCTGATGCTTTCTGCCATGCACTGACCCTGCTGGGTAAGGACATCCCAAAATCTGCTTTGGCTGACCTGAGGGTTGGGTTGGCTGGGAAGGCTTTGTCCTCTTTCTTCACAACTGTTTGCTGCTTTAACAGGAAGATGTCCTGGCAGTTTTTATGGGCAGGAAGTCCCTCAGCCAGTGCAGAAAAGTCTTGCAGGAAAACAAGGGACTAAATTTGCTATGTAAAATCAGTGAGCTGTTTGTGGATTGCTGATTCCTGAGGGTGCTGGACATTGCTGCAGGTAAGGGAGGGTATGTGCTATAGCTCTTCAAAAAGTGATGTTTCCATGGCAGCAGATACAGTGCAGGGAATGTTCTTGAAAGCCAATGTTTCTCAACCAATTTTCAAAAGAAAATAGCCCAAACTCCTCCTTAATTTAATGGGAGAGAGCAACAGTGTCATTTGCTGAGCCCTGTGCAGCAGACACCTGATGGGTGTAGGGTTTTTGTGCTTTTACAAGATGCTTGCCTCCAGGTAGGAGAATGATGACCCTACTGTTACCTCCATTGGCATCTTTGTAATATAGGCACTTCTGATTTGAGATTTGCTGTATGGAGGAAGGGAGGTGTTTACCCTTGTTCTTTTAATATCCTGCAGTGAGTAAGCAGAAAAATGTCAAACAAAGGGTGACTGAAAGGGAAAGCAAGCATTAAGTGAGATTAACCACTAAATTGAAACGCTCTTGTTCAGCCAACACTGTCACTCTGTGTCAGCTTCAATTTAAGTCTCCAGAGGGACAGCTTTCTCTCCTGTTAAAGGTGGAGAGTGTCTTCAAAATTGCTCATATTTGTGTGTGTTAGCCAGAGTGATTGGGAACCTTCACTCAAAAACCTTCTATTGGAGGACAGGCTTTCTACTGCAAGCCTTCTCTTTTGAAAAGGGCTGCAGTAACAGACCAGCTACCCAGAACTTTCAAATCTGGATCTCTCCTGAAGGTTCAGTGTCACTGCTGCCATTTCCTCTTACTTGTCTTCCTCCTTTTCCTGTGCCTCTGGTTAAGGGAGCAGAAGTGAAAGAATATATAACTGTGTCTTGGCTTTGGCTGTTAGGCAGGATGATACTGTGAGTTGGGCTAACTGGTCTGGAGTATCTTTGCCCTGATATGAAAACACTTATTTCTGGCAAAGGTGTGGATGGCTGTATGGATTTTCTGCTAGTGCAAGTACAAGTGGTGGCAATCAGCTTCAGGAGTCGGCAGCCACTTCTCCCTGGGTGGGGTAGGGGGAGCAGCACACCACTGGCTGCCAGCAAATGCTGGTGTGTGGAAAAATCTCACTGTGCTGTTACTTGCTCCTGAGCAGAAAGGGGTGGATTGATGCTATCTAGGGAGAAACCAGAACTATTGCTGTGGTGTGAATGCTGTCACTGAAAGAGGCAGCTTTCCTGTTTTGCAAGCTGACTTCTCTATTTTAGAGTGTGAGAGCAGAGCAATAAGTGTCCTTGGATGCTGACTGACAGTGGAGTGGCCCAGCAAGTGCTGGCTTGGCCAAGCCTGGAATGCTCTCTTTTCTGCAGAAGTGAGGTCTGTAGGAATGTGCTGTGACACATGTGGTTTGGAGTGACAGGCTTCTGAACTGCCCCTCTCCCAGCAGAACAACAAATGTGTGCTGTGCTTAAAAACTTCATAGATAAAGAGGAAGCACACTTAGTGTGTGTACATGGGAAAAAAACCCCTGTTTATTGTTAGTGTAATTGAAATTTTAACAGTCTAATTCAAGAATACACTTAGAAAAATACTATTATGCAGATGGAAGTCTTAGTAATAATAAAGCTAACATATAAGCTTAGTTTCTGCGCCTTTTTCTTGGTGGTTTCCCTAGCTTCTGAGGCTGATAGTATCATTTTGGTGGTGGCAGGGGTATTAGAGCAAGTTGTCATATTGTGACTCCTTTTCTGGGAGGAATACGATGGTGGTGGTTTCTTCCCCACTGTAGGATCCACTGGAATCCTTCTGTTTGCTTTTTACACATCTGCTGTTTCTTTCATGGCTTTGCAAGCTCTGTGTTTCATCCAAATCTATTATATAAAGTGCCTGTTATATATGCCATATATTATTCATTTGCTCTCTGTTATATCTAAAATAGTTTTGTCCAACTGCACATCTCCACTGGTGACTGATGACTTTCCTACAGCCATGGGGTCTCCATTGTCAACCCTGTGCTCTCTTACTCGTACCATGCCTGTGTTGTCACACTCTGTGTCTCTACTCTGAGATACACCAAGTAAAACAAAGCTGCAGGCAAATTAAGAAGGGTAGAGACAGAGCGAGCCTGACAAGTTTTTAGTCCTGGGGCCTTGCAAGCTTGGCTTGAAGCTTATGTCCTGTCACTAGCAATGGCAGTGTTGTACTGTGGAGTAAGGAGGAGGCTGGGGAACGCCTCAGCTTGCTGGGGGTGGTGGGTTAGGTAAGCAGAGGCAGGAGAGCAGGTATTTTTCCTGTTTTGCTTTCCCTTGTCTAGCAGCTAGAGGGAAGTGGTGCTTTATCAGAACCCCTTAACTCCCAGATAGAGATGAAAAGATGTGCCAAGGGAGGCAACCTGAGCTGGAGTTGGTGTTTTCAGACAGGTGCTCCTCCTGTGCTTTGGTAGGATTGGAGCCCATGTGTGGCAGCAGTGTTAGTTCATGAGAAAAACCCTAAAAGGTTGAAAACAAAGCTTTGTAATGTAATGTTTTTTAACTGCTCCTTAGCCTGGAAAAGCTGTGTATTTTAGTTGTGAGCACTGGAGATGTTGCTTGTGTCTGTTTTGCATTGTTTACTTTTTGCCTAAGGTATTTTAATTACACTACTAGCAGGGGTCCCAAGATGAGCAAGAAGTGATCCTACTCATGTCTCTTTGTCTGTTCTCTGCCTAAATGTGTATCACATCATGACATTAGAAAGTCTTGAATATTTGAAACTCCCCTTATGCCTCTAATCGAGTCATCTCTGTCTGATGTTCATTGCAGTGTTCTACAGCAATCCAGGGAATAATTTATAGCAGTGGACACTTGCAGCTGCTGCCAGGATGGGCTGCCTTTGAAGAAGGCCATTTCACTGAACTTGCATCTTCTGATACCCTGTAGTCCCTGTACATCAGAATCCTGATGCATCCCTTGCTTTTCGTCACACAGGTTCCCAGGAATGGAGCTGTACAAGGACTTGCCTATAAGTATCTTTAAAGAAGCTGTCCTTTAAGTAGGAACCAGTACTTCCTACTCAAAAGAAGGTCAGGGTTATGAAATGGGCACAACTCCCACTGGCTAGAGTGCACCTTTCTCTCTAGTGTCTGTATTGTTATGCAGAAAAGAAATCCCTTCAGCACATCTCAAAAGTGTTTTGCCTACATCTGAGGAGTTGTGAGAAGCAGGCTGAAGGCAGAGCAGAAAGCTCCCAGATCAGTCACTGTTTTTAACCTGCTGACTGCTCAGAGTGCTTTGATTACTGCTGGCAGAGGTTAGTTCTGTGCCTGCACACACACAGGCCTCGGTGTGTGTGAGTGGATCACACGCCGCTGTGCAGGCTGTTTCCATAGCACCAAAAAAATCTGCGCCAGGCAGTCCCTGAAGAGGCTTTCCTGAGCAGCTGACGTGCATTCAGGGATGAGGAGCGTCAGAGGTAGTACCAGCCTAGGCATGGAGTGGGAATGGAGCCTGGTTTAAATATTGACTTGCCTCTTGCCAGATGTCACTGTCTTGGCAGAAGGAAACCAGGCTGTTTTACTGCAGTGTGCTTTGCTTGGAGCTGTGAGCTCTTAAAAGCACAATTCATGCTCTGTTTCGTTTCCTCAGCAAGCAACTTTCAAGTGTTGTGCTCCAAAAAGGGTTTTTTTTTTTTTTTTTTTTTTTTTTTTTTTTTTTTTTTTTTTGTTTGTTTTGTTTTGTTTTGTTTTGTTTTGTTTTGTTTTGTTTTGTTTTTTTTTTAACAGGGAATTTGTTCTTGATTAAAAGGAAATACCCAAAATGATTTCTTGTCTTTCTCTGTAGACTGCTCTGGAGCCTGCATGGCAGGTATGTTTTACCTTCTTGTGCTCTGAGCTGTGACAAGCCCTTTTGTCTGTTGCCTGAGCAGACTGCAGGCAGCTGTGCAGCTCTGGTATCCCAGGTATGTCATGTATGGGCCCTCAAGAAAGGGATGGGTCCACCTGCTGTGTTCAGAACATTGCCATGTGGTCTGTCACCACCTCTGGGGACACTTGAAGGAACAGGGAACAGAAGTTCCTGCAAAGGACCCCAAAGAGAATGGTGTGGACATCTGAAGAAGGTCACAACCCCAGCTTGCTGTTGTCTGAAATGGCAAACTGGTGTTGTGCTGCTGTTTGCCAAGCAGATGTTCATCCCTGGTCTTATTGTTGAGCAAGACTGAGCACACTGTGGGTCTGGCTCCTCAATTCTTCCAGGTTCAGGCCATGGTTGGATCCCTGCACACTATCTTTCCACCAGCTCCTGGTCCAGGATGTGTGGGGACCTCAGCCTCAAGCTTAGGCTGGGGGGAATGCATCCCAAACCCAGATTAGGATGTGCTGGGAGGGTCCTGTGTGCCACAGAAGTTGTTGTTTATGTAGTTTAACTGCCAAAACTACTGCACTTCTAGCTGGCTGCCACTGTCATATGATTTAAGTGCAGTAATTTGGAAGGAGGGGAAACATTACTGTTATTTTCTCCAATAAAGCAGTCCTTAACTGCAGTAAAGATGTGTTTTAGATATCCACTCTGAACATCCTTGCCTGAAAACTGATGAAAGAATAAACAGTTGCTGCCACCATTTAAATAACTGTTTATAGCAATCAGTCTTAAATACTAACCTTCCCTAAAATATATTTGAATTTCTTAGTGCACTTCCAGTAAATGCTGAAGTGCAAGACTGTTTGTACTTTGTGAACTGCTACTTGAACTTTGTATATTGATCACATTAACATTTGATGTGGCAGAACTAGTGTGGACACTAAGCAGGTACTAGTATGCTTCTTTGGAAAAGTAAAATGTGGTGGCTGAATGTCTCTTTTTGAATATAATCTTGATTTTTTAGATGCAAACAAATCTTGCTTTCCTGCCCTTCAGGTTAATCTTTAAATACTCAGTCAACTTACTTATTTTTGATTTTCTGGAGGAATCTCTGATTGTTGTAGGGGGAAAAGTTTGGTTTTGGACTGCGGTGTCTCCAACACTTGACTTTTTCCAAAGAAATCAGTCTACTGCAAATGCTTTCTTGATTACTTATTTCCAGGATCCAGTGCTGACATTCAATATAAACTTGTTTAATTATGTTTAATATCAAAGGAGGAAAAGCCAGCAGCTCACCAGGCAAGTAACAAGCGCCAGAGAGGTGCTGTGTGTATTACAGGACATGGCCACTGTGTGCTGGGCTGCACTAGCTGCTCACTGATGGGGCTGGCTGGACAACATGGAGCACTTCTGTAAAGAAGCAGGAATTCCGTGGTTTTGCTGGTGTATGTATGGGGATCCTTCAGGTTCAGATGTGGTTTTGAGGAATTGGTTTTAACAGTCCAGCAATCCTGCAGGGAAGCTGGTTGGTGCTCTCAGAGCACAGCTGCAGTGGTAGGTGAGCCTTCTGCCTAATGCACCCCTCTGGGTGCATTGCTTAAAACACCAACTTTTGAGCTGCAAGTTCACACTCTTAGTGTGTAATTTGTTCCTGTAAATTATTCTGTGTTAAGGCAACCTGTGGTATCAGTACAGGCTGGGGAATGAAGGGATTGAGAGCAGCCCTGCAGAGAGGGACTTAGGCTGGTGCTGCTGTATGAAAAGCTGGACATGAGTCAACAGTGTGCACTTGCAGCCCAGAAGGCCATAACATTTCCTGGGCTTCATCAAATGCAGCAATGGCCAGCCTGTCAAGGGAGATGATTCTGCCCCTCTTCTTGGGGGATCTTATGGGATCCCACCTGGAGTATTGTGTCCATTTCTGTGGTCCATAGAACCACAGGTTCAAAGGAGGGCCACAAAAATCATTGAAGGAATGGGGCACCTGTTGTATGAGGAAAGGCTGAGAGAGATGAGCTTGTTCAGCCTGAGGAAAAGAAGGCTCCAGGGAAACCTTATTGCAACCTTTCAGTAGTTAAAGGGGGCTTATAAGAAAGATGGCGACAGACTTTTTAGCAGTGCCTGTTGTTATAGGACAGGGGTAATGGTTTTAAGCTGAATGAAAGTAGCTTCAGACTAGATATAGGGAAATGCTTGATTCCTCAAAACACTGGAGGTTTTTGGTGGTCCACTGGATGTTTGGAAGGTCCAATGGAAACACTGGACAGGGCTGTGAGCAACCTGATCTAGTTTAAGATGTCCCTAGCAGGGGAACTGGAACTCCTAACCCAAACCATTCTATGGTAAAACACAGATACTGACCAAATCTTTAACTGGGAAACTTACACCACCCTTAAAGGGTATTTGGGGCATCCTGCTTTACTACCTTGGTGTGTGAATTGCAGATGAACGAGTACTATGGTTTGTGAGCAGCAGGGACAATTAGTTTCTGCACATTTCTGAACAGTAGCAAGTGAAACCAGCTGGAGTTGATGCTTTGAGGCTGAGTGGTTTCGATTGGCTTCTGTGCCTGTCACTGTGCAGGTTTTTTGGCATGACAGATTTTTGGAGATTGTATAAGAAGGAAAACAACTTGAGTGTCAATGGAATCAGCAGAGTGACGTGCTGAGTACTTCCTCTGTGGTGAGGAAGTGTTTTTGGGATAAATGGCAAAAGGGAGAGCTTTGGTGGAGTGAATGTACAGACTTCTTTAATTCTGTTTTAGCACACTGATACATGGAGTCTGTAGTATGCTTCTGTTTCTTATTTACAATTCAAGACCAAACTTCACCTTGGTGAACCTCAGAAACATACTTCCCTCCCATCCCCAATAAAAAGTATTTTCTTATTCAAAAGCAACTTTTGAGAAAGTGAAAATATTAGAAGAGGGATACAAAAGTTAAAGCAAGACCTCTGTGTTTTGTCAAGAGAAGCTGAGAAGACTTTTTAATATTTTTAGAAGGGAAAACTGACAAATTAAGGATAGAGCAAGTGTCAAGTAAAATAACTTCTCTAGTCTTCCTGTTCCAAGGTAATATTACTGGAGAGGCCTTGTTTTATGCAAGGTGGTGCCAGCAGCATTTCTGAGGGATGTGATGGCTTCTTAGTAATAATGCTGTGTCACAGCCCTGTGCTACAGGGCACATTTGTGGGTTGACAATTGAGGACTAGCAGTATGCAAGGCAGAGTTTTGACTTCCACCTCTTCAATATCCTGGTCAAGTTTTCACCAGAATGAAAAATTGTGAATTGCATTATTCATAGCTGTTTAAGCTCTGAGTTGTTCTGAGTGTTTTTTTGTGCTGATGGCTGAGATGTGATGTACCAAACCTGATGTAACAATTACCTGGCTACCAGCTAGAGCAGTCCTTAAACATAAAGTTTGAAAACTTTATGGATCCATTAAACTAGGGCATGACCAGTACTCAGAATGGCTATGAATATATGTATTTTTTTGTTTGACATTTAAGTTGTGAAACGAGCTGTGTGGTGGAGTAGCTTCTTCAGTAGGGATGATGCTAAACTTAGATTTCATGTAGCAGTGTAAAGCTTTATTCTTGGAGTTTGCACTGTTGTTCTGTTCCAGGTCAAATACTGGGAGGAGGCAACTTGTGGAACAGTGCAGTTCTGGAGCAGCTGCTCACTAAAATCAATGGAGGCGTGCTTTCTTTACCAAAAAAAAACCCAACCACAAACCCCAACATAAAAAACCCACAAACAACCAAACCCACATAAAACTAAAAAAAAACCCCAATCATCCCTTCCCCCTCCTTTCTTTCATTTCCTGTCTACTTTTAGAGATGAAGCTCAATATCCTTCAAACTTTGAACCTTTAAACCTGCACTTCTTTTCTCCCCCTGTAGTTTCCATCATATCAACTGCACCAGAATCAGGAAAAATGCCTGCCTAACTTTGTGTTCATTAGATAGGTCTTTCCACTTTTATCCACTATCATATATTTCAGTAAAATTAATGGTTAAACTTATTCTACTTACTTTGCTTTGCAATATAAATGAGGAGCCTGGATGCATATCTAAGCATGCTGATATTTAGGAAAGCTTCTCTTTGTGTGGAATGGACTGGAACACAACATGACGGTGCATAAATATATTAATATTGCTTGGAGATCTTGAGAGATTAGTACTTTCATGATCTGAACCTGTGTAGGTTGTTAAAATAGAAATACTGGTTGCCTGTAATGTCATCTAGGAGCAAAAAGTAGCATCTCATGTCCAAAGTCTGATCTGATAAAAGCAGGTATGCTCAAGTGTTCTAGGACCTGGAAGTCCTTTAAGGCTTTATATCTTTTTGTGGAATTGTCACTGGACAAACTTGGTTGACCCTTTTCTTTGCCACCTTCAGCTTTTGGAGTGATTAGTGTTTTATGACTGTCGATTTATGTGACAGCAATATCTCTCTAGGCTAGCAGTTTCATTTAATTTACTGTCCTAGTGTGACGTGGAGTAGGGGCAAATGTCTCTTAACAGGATTTACTCAGCTCAAGCAGCATTAAAAGTCAGTCAAGGACATATCAATTGGATAAAATCTCAGACTACTTATTAATATAATGGCAACTTCAGTGGTTGTAATACTCTAAAGGTAGATACATTATCTGCATTATATTAGGAAACTAAGCTGGTCAGAGTAGTTGTTTTGTTAGTGAATTGCTGCTGGTTGCTGCATGCACAGTTGCAGGATTCTCCCTCTTATCTCTTAAATGAGATTAAGAGCAGTGCAGAAGTATTCAAGCCCACATCCTGAGTTTGTCCAATTTGCAGCCATGGCAGGATGTGTCTAAGGTCCTTTAAGTAGTGATAGCTATTGCTCCAAATCAGTTTGGAAGCACTGTAGGAATTGGTGCTGCCCAGCTGGATGTGGAATTTAGCAGCATGGGCAAGCAGCAGCCACACTCCATCGGGAACAGGACACTTCAAGCACTACATAGTTGAATGGGTGACTGGTCAAGTGCTGGACTATAAAGGAATAGGTAATATGTCTTGTTTGATGCTGCAGGGAAAACAGCACAGCTTACTCTGGGTTTTCAAGTGAGGGATTGCCAGTAATAGTGAGCTGCTGCACAAGTACTTTATACCAGCAATCTGCTGGTGTGCCATTAGCAGTGCTTTGTTAGATCTTTCTTAAGTTTAGGAGGGTGCACTGAAACCCTGCAGTGTGAGAAATGTGAATGAATAATAAGAGTTCATCTTCATTATGGGCTTATCTGCTTGGAAAAGCTGTAACTGACTCAGTGCCTACTGTCAGCTTGTAGATACCTCATGGACAGGCTGGTTCTCTGAAGAGTTTGTAAAAAAACCCATTACTAGTCTAAAGGTATGAATTGACTGGTTGAAGAAGGGGGATTTGGAACAGGTTCCTATGACCTGAGACATTTCTGGGGCATATATGTCTGTGAATTTATTGCACTAGTGCACTTTGCTGCTGACTAGGCAGTCTTACAGTTTCACAGGTATTTTGTACTATGCTCTCAGATAAGCCAAGAGCAAAAATGTTAATAGGCTTTCTATACAGCTTGCTACTTGCAGTTGCTTGTCTTTGAGAAATTGTACTTTAAGTTTTATGTAATTACACTTTTTTGACAGCACAAGTCAAAATCATAAATTTACTTAGTCAAGTCCTGAGAAAGGAAAATAAACTGGTGGTTTGCCATCATTGCTAAGCAAAAAGCTGATCTTTGTTGTGGATAGCTGAATAAGGTGCCAGGCTACAGCAGGAGTACACCTTCCTTAACCATGCATCTTGTTACTTGCATGTGGTAAAATTAGCAGTGCCTCTGGAAAATGTCACTCCTTTTGGTGTTGTGTGCATCCTTTGTGGAAGTCCACACGGAGATTACTGTGCTCGGACTATTTTGGGGAGATTTGTGTGGTTGTGCTAAAAATTACTGTGTCCAGAAGTGACTCTCCCAGTACTTCTGAAGGGCAAGCTGACACCTCTAGATGAACTGACGTGTTTGGAAGCTTTTGTGTCAGCTTTTTTCTGGACTGAGGAACTTTGCTAGGGTAACCTGAGAGCATGCACTAGCGAGAGTTGCTGGAGGAGTAAAGGAAACTGCACTGGAGTGGATGAAAAATAAATTGAGTCTGAGAAGGGAATTCAATGACTTAACTTGAGCCTAGTTTCCTTGGGCTCTATACAGTTCTTAAAAGGTAAAAGGAGGAGAGGCTCCTGCAGAAAGGTGGCTTTAGCTCAGTGACACTGGTAGTTTATATGTCTACTGCAACTTTTTCTCTCTGTACAAGAGTGAACTCTTCCTGCTGCAGCGGCACACATTCACTTCCCTCCTGGAGAAAGGGTGTCAGGGGAAGTAGATGGGTTTTGTACTTGCCAAGAACTGCTTCTGTGTTTGGAGTCACACGTCAGGCCCCAGAAGTTGCTTGCTCGTTCATTTAGTGAGCAAAGTGTAAGCCTGGCCCTTTTATGAAAATACAGGAGACTTTTTTCCACTCCCAGGATTTGTCAGCTACCTTTTTCCTGCAGCCTTGTAACAGAAACTAACATAGTCTCTTCTGCTGCAAATGCTTTTGCTTTGCTTGTCAGCCCTCATAATACTCCTATACACTGGGGAGGTGTGTGGAAGTGAAAAGTCTCCCATGAAGTCTCTGTCCATATCTCAGTTTAGAAAGTGTGGGAGAAAATGGAGCTTTATTCTGTCAGCAGGTAGGTATTTGTAAATCTACTTCACATGATGAGGGGAGGGCTACAGATCTCCCCTAAGGCAGGGTGCCAGGTCCCCTTGTGTTCCTGAAGAAGAGGTTCCTGGAGAATCTGGAGGAGCAGCCTGTGACTTATTACAGCCGTTATGTTGATCACAGCATGGCTGAGGTGGGAAGAACCTCTGGAGGTTCAACCCCTCTGTTAGGGCAGGGCCACCTGGAGCTGGTTGCCCAGGGCCATATCACAGAATGGTTTGAGTTGGAAGGGACCTTCATCAGTTCAACCCCCAGGCATGGGCAGGGATGCCACCCACTAACTAGATCAGGTTGCTCAGGGCCCATCCAACCTGGCCTTGAACACTTCCAGGGGTGGGGCTTCTACTGCTTCTGGGCAACCTGTTCCAGTGCCTCACCACCCTCTGAGAAAAGAATTTCTTACTAATTTCTAATGTAAATTTCTCCTCTTTTAGTTTGAAACTGTTCCCCCTTGTCCTGTCACTATCTACCTGTGTAAAAAGTTGTTCTTCCTCTTTTACAAATCCCCTTTAGGTCCTGGAAGGCCGCAGTGAGGCCTCCCTGAAGTCCTCTTCAGGCTGAACTACCCCAGCTTTCTCAACCTGTCCTTTGTAGGATCTCTCATAGGGAGATCATCTTTGTGACTCTTCTCTGGATCAGTTCTAGAAGGTCAATGCTCTTCTTTGCTGAGACCTTTAGAGCTGGATGCTGTGCTTTAGGTGGTGTCTGACAAGGGCAGTGTAGAGGTGGAGAATCACCTCCTTTGACCTGCTGGTCACTCTGCTTTCAATACAGCCCAGGATGCATTTGGCTGTCTGAGCTGTAAGCGCATACTGGTGGCTCATGTCCAGCTTTTTATCCACCCAAGTCTTCCTCTGCAGGGCTGCTCTCAAGGACTCCTCCCAGCCTGTACTTGTATCTGGGATTGCCCTGACTCAGGTGCAGCACCATGTGGATGCTGAATGTAAGAAATCAGGGAGCAGCCCAGCATCTGTGTGAAACTAAGTCACTTAACTTTCCCACACAGGCCTGAGAAAGTGGCGTGAGACGTTATGAGGAGGAATTCAAACAGTCCTTGGAGAAAGAAAAATAATCCTTGCAGGTGGTGTTTGTCTCTTGTTGTTACTTGCAAGAAAATGGTCAAGGGGTGTTGTTTCTAATTGTCCAATGATGGTCTTGTATTGGTTTGTTAACCAATAGAACTTTACCTTTTCAGAACTGTCTATAAAAGAGGATCTGGAAGAGTAAAGTTTGCTCTCACTTTGCTAACAAGCTGGAGAGTCTCGTGTTGTTATTCCCGCTGTTCCTAATACAATAGCAACAGCACCTTGCACTTGGACCTGTTGAACTCAATGAGATTTTCATGGGCCCACTTCTTGAGTTTCTTCAGGGCCTTCTGTTGTGTAACCTATACAGCTCAGCTTTGTGTCACCTATAAACTTGCTGAATGTGCAGTTGATGACACTGTGTCACTGATAAAGATATTAAAGACTACTGATCCGTGATATCCATGTCCACCTTGATGACTATGTCCAGATGGCTTTTCAATATCTTCAAGAATGGATTTTGTGAAGTACTTACCCTAAAGCCTTGTTGCTTGCACCAAATTGTGTGCTGCTTAGTTGCTCCTGTACTCCTGCCCTTGACAGTAAATGATGGAATTTGGTGCTACACCAAATCCATGCATGAACTTGGTAATTACATGGTGGAAGCTACTGTGTACCACAAACAATGAAGATTTTGTTGGTATTATTAAGGTACTGCTAAGACTACAGAGGGTGCTTTTTTTGGTGCTTTTTTATTTTTAGGTATCACAACATGTAACTCAGCTTAATGTGTAGTTGAATTTGCTTTGTTCTTAAAACCTCAGTGTCAATTTCATGGTGAGAGCTGGTAACATAAAGTGGGGATGGTGGACTTTTCTGGAGCTTCTTTCCAGAAATGGAGGCTCTGAGATGCTGTGTTGAAAGAGGGAGGTTTGCTTTAAGAGTGTAGAAAAGCAGACTCGTCTTCTAAGGGAGGCTGGGAGTCAATCCAGGCTCACTCAAGTAAAACTTTTAGTTAGATTGAGAGGTTACGTACTGAAACTTTGAAACAATCCCGTTTCTGCACTGTAGTCTTTTCTTCCTAATCTTTTCCAACTATCATCTAGCTGCAGCTCAGCTACTGTTTCTTCACATTTTTGACAGGGTCAGCCTCTTGCCTGAGGGATTGGAGTCCATAGAGATTGGTAGCATAACTGGGATAAAGTGGCTGAAGTGAAATAACTAAATACATTCCTCTAGAATCTACCTGACAGTATTTTGACTCTGTTAATCTCACTTGGAAGCGTTCCTCTGTGTTTGCAGGGTTTGATCTGACTTCTCCAACATCAGTGCAAACTCTGATCACTGGTTCTGTGGTGCTACTCTGTCCTTTGGCCTGGACCTTTTCCATAGATCAGAAAGCTTTTCACCTGTTCCTGCTGGAGCTGAAAAATGTGACTGCTTTGAGCACTGTTTGAGACACACAACTGTGTCATAAATCAGGGATTTCTGCCTAATCTTCTAAATGCTGAGACACTTTTATAAGGTAGTAGACAATGTGTGCAAATATAGAGAATTTTGTCTGACATGAATGGGTTAACTATTTTACTGTAGTATCAGCTTGTCTAGACGCAGACTATGCTGGAGTGTGGATCTCCTCCCTCACAAGAGCTCAGGAAATTAGTCTGAGTTTATAATTGGATTGAGAGGAGAGACGAGAACTGCTGCCTTTGCCAGGATATGCGTCAGCTGGCTGAGATACTGTGGGCTGAGACTTTGGTTTAAGAAAAGAGCAATACTGGCAACCCTGTGATCCCTACCTGTAACATTTGGAAGTGTTTGTGTTGTGGGGAGATACATCTTCTAAGAGGTGGTGGTTGTTGGTACTGTTTTTTTCTTTGGGTTTTTTCTTTGTTTTAATAAGAGTGAATGAAGGCAGCACTTAGGCTAAAGAAAATGCTGAAGAAGATATTTCTGTACAAAGAACCATACTGAATGATGTAGTTCGTCAGGCAGAGCTTGTCCAGAGAAAGTGTGTGGGGGAGGCTGAAGTACTGAGATTAATATCATGGTGTTGAGTTGTACCCTGCTAGAAGACAGCAGATACTTAACCCCTTATAAGCCACATTCTGCTCATCATTACTAATGGGGCTGCAGAAGCCCTTGCTGATACTGTTCAGAAATTGCTGTAGCTGTGCAGCTCCAGTCATGTCATGCACAAATCTCAGGGGACTGAAAGAAGTGTCTGCTGTTAAAGGAAGGGGAGAGAGCACAGTGTGGAAATAGGAGCACTAATGTACAAATTTCAGGCTTGTTTAGTCTTTGGGCTTCTGTCCTATTGCTTCACAGCATCTTTTTCTCTTAATGCAGTTTTAAGGCCTCAGATCAGGTGCTGAAAGGCTTTAGTTGTCTGTAAACTGGTAAGACTTTGAAGATCAAATTGATGCTACAGAATTTAGATTGGCTTAAGATGCTTAAGTAGCTTTATGGCTCTTAAAATGGCTTATGCCATATAAAACTGTTGGAGTGGGGAGAGGAGCCTGACTGTTGCTACCTGACTGGGATCTACCTGGGGAAGATGGGGGTGGTGGAAGTCCACCTAGCTGGAAGTCTTTGCCCCAGACACATTTACTGGAAAGCCTCTTATCAATCTTGCCTCTTAGAAGACTGCAGAAGTTGAAATTCAAACCAAGTATAGGTTGAGAAGGCAATTGAATCTTAACAGGCAACCTTGAAATAAGAGACTGAATCTTTCTGCTATGCCCTCAAAGAGCAAGTGCTTCTTGCACCTCTTCGCGCTCTTCATCAACAAAATCTTCCCATCATTTTCCCCCATTTTCTTTTGCTTGCTTGCTTAAGTGCTGGAGTTATGATAGCCTTGCCAAAAGTATGAGCTGTGGTGCACATAATCAGGACACAAGCACAGGATGTTCAATGGGATGAAGGTGCCTGTGTAACAGCAGAACTCAGAGCAGATCTTGTGGATTGTCATTTGGACAGCTTTGTCCAAAATACTGTTTAGATCATGTCTTAGGGTTGCTTCTGCATTCCTCCAATCCTGAGGCATGAGTGGTAGCCTTTCCTGAGTTTGTTTGTATTAAACTCTACTGAATACATAGCTCAGTTTCTTCAAAGCCCAGAGGTGGTACTCATTCATACTTCACCAGGGTTTGGTTTCTGTAGGGAAAGAGGGATATAAGGTTTCCACGTATAAAGAAATTATTGTTTTGCTAGACTTATATGTAGGAAAAGCAGCTTCTCCACAAGGCTACCATAACATCCTGTCCTTGCTTAGCTGGCTTCGAGGTAGAAGTGCTTCAATACTATATTGCATTGCTTAAATTGTTGCTAGAGCCTTGGGTTAAGTTGGAAGCTGCAGACCTGGGTAGCAGGTGCTAGCTGAACAAAGAACCACGCCTGAGACTAAGCAGGCAAATATCTGGTGAAAAGTGTTTGCTCAAACCTAACAGCATTTCTAGCTGTGGAGGGAGTTCCCTTCCTTATGGTTCATGAGGTGCACAATCTGTGCTGACTGTTAATACTAAATAGTTACCTGGGAAAGCTTTAAGTACACTCCATAACCCTAACAGAGGAGATTACAGCATGGTTAATGGTAGGAATTGTGATGGCAATGCTTTGCTGAGGCTTGCTGAGCCTTCCTGACACACTTTGTGACATTCAGTTGAACTTGTCAGTATTTGATTCAAGCATCCTTGACATCCTTGACCTTTGTGCCAGTCTCTTAGATACCATCTTCTAAAATGGCATGGTTGACTTAAGTACTAACCTTTTGGTTATCCTGAGGGGTTAAGGGCAAATGGGTGTTCTGGAATGGCAAAATCTTTGGTTTTAATCTCTTGCATAGTAAGCAAAACTCCACTGCTACTTGGCTCTGGAACAGCTCCTTCCTTAGGCTTCAAGATCTTTGCAGGTAGTGCCTTACAGCTGGTGTCTGCAGTAACAACCAAGGTACACAGTAAAACTGAATTTGCAATGCAGAGCAAAGAGCAGATACTTGAGAATGCACAGTTAATTATTCCAAGCCATGTAACAGAAGCCTAAACTTAAGCTTCAGCTCTGGAATGTGTGTGTCTTGCCCTAGGAAGGCAGCATCCATCTATTAAGGTATGGATCTACAGCCTCAGTTCCACCTCCAGCTAGCTGCCTCTGAATTATTGTGGAGGAGGGGAAGCCCATCCATCAGGATATTTTGGTCATGGGAGGGCCCTTTAGAAAGGCCTCATAATGAGCCTGTTTTCATGGTGTACAGAAATCTTGATTGCTGTGACTCTCAAGAGCTGCTAAACTGGTCAGAAAGCTTCACACTGCAGAGAAGAACCTTGCTTTTTGGTTCTGTGCAGCTGCTGTTTGTCATCCCCATCCTGCTTTTTTTCCTTGGGCCATCACTTGAATTTGGAAAACCCCTTGGTGGGAGATTCCTCCTCCAAATGCACCACAGAGAGCAGAACCTGTCTTCTTCAGACTGACTTTAGGCAGTATGGGGAATGCTGCCTTGCTCTGCCCTGAATCCCTGGATGTGCTAAGGAGCTACTGGGGAAGAAGCAGGTAAAATGGTTGTTATGGCTGACAGGGCTCTCTCAAAACCAGAGATTGTCTTCCCTGAAGTGGATGAGTTAGGGATGACAATCTACAAGTTGTCCTACAGCAGATTTGGAAGGGTGGACTGCAGTCTTCTCTTTTCACAGAGAGATTGACTTGTATTTCAGTTTGAAGACCATCAAACTTCCCTAAGTGATGAGGAAGAAGCTTGTTCAGCAAAACAGCTTCCTTCATCACCAGGTAGGATTTGTACCCGAGAACAAGTGAGGAGCAACACTCCTGTAAACTCCAGCAGGTAAGAGAGCAGGAGGCTGATGTGTTTGGGAGATGCTGTAGCAACCCATCCGTATGGCCACTATAATTGAGGTTAATCTGAGCAAAGAGAGGAACTTGAAGTAAGGAGCACTTGCATGGTGTCCCTCTCTTGGCAATGACCTTAGAACAGTAATATGTCTGTAATATTTCTAAAAACTAGATGTTGTCTTGGGTAACTTCTGGGCTTGTGCTCAGGCTATGCATAAGGAAGAACAAAAGTAGAATTCAGCCTCTCAGGTGGACGCTCAGATTTGTAATTCAGCTCATTTTCCCTGTAAGCCATATGTATGTTCCAGCAGTGGGCCACGTCATGTGTGTGTCTCTGACTACACTGAAGAGGTGTTGAAGAGCTTGGCCCATACAGATTTCTGGATGTTAGTAGGGGTGGCAGGCCAGGAGGGTGGTTGAGACTGGCAATCCAGATGTCTCTAGGGACATGAAACTAACTTTTGCAGTATAAAGATACAGGAAGAGTATGAGATTTTTTTGAATGGTTGGCAATGGGTAAATCTGAATGTAGAGAATTTCCTGTAAAAGACAATAATGTAATATTTGCTGAAGGAAATGCTTAGGAAATGGTATCCTTGATTATTAGCAAGGATCAACAGATTTTCATAAGGGGTTCTTTTTCCTATAACAGCTACTTGCTCTTGTAGCCAGCTAGCTCTGACCAGTGTTAAACTGAATGATTATCTAGGACTGGGGAGAAGTCCTAGGTTGTAGCCTCCCCTTCTCTCTCCCCCTCCTGTGTCAGGAGAGTGATGGTAGAAAACACCCAGCTCTTTGTGTGCCACATCTGATAACTTGTCATTTTGCCTAACCCAGTTAGCACAACTACTGCCTGAGCCTTTTGCACAGAAGGCAGCCCTGACTGCTGAGTTATACAAGGGAAAGCTGCAAAGCACAATCTGTAGCTATTCATATTAACAAACTTGGTTAATAGTGTATGTTATTACTGTAGCTGATTTACAGTTCTCTGCTGCCTCTGGATGCTTTAATTACAATCTGTGACCAAAGCTTTGACTTTTGCCAGGTGAACTTTGCAGTATTTCTGGCGGATGTTACAGCCATGTGTCAGAAATGCAGAGGGGCATTCTATTTTCTTCTTTTCAGTGGGTTTGTAAAATAGCAGAGACCTGTGTTTCAGGCTCCAGTACTCTTATTGTTACGAGCCTTTAGGTACTCTGCACCAGAAACAAATGTAGGTCTTTAGCCTGAAGGAGCTGCTTTTTAATTAGCTGGAAGGTCTTCTCCTGTGCCAACTGACTGACTGCAGTGGAAATGGGAAGTTAAAATTCCAGAAGGAGTGTGCTTTCTTCTCTTATGCCTGGGAATTACTTTGCTTGGACTTGACTTCGGTGTGCTGCAAGGCTCCTTCACTTCTCTGAAATAATGCCTGATCAGCTCTGTCCTTACTGTGCAGGAAAAGATAAACTTCCATTTGATTATGCTCCTCTGTGTGCAGGCTGCAGTGAGGATCACAGGTGAAGGTGTGCGGTTTGGGAGGAAATTGTTGTACAGCTGTAAAGGTGGTCTACATTGCTAGTAACTTGTGTTTTCAGTGAAAGAAACTGACCTTGAAATAAAAATAAAAAAGTGTAGTGAAGTGCTGCAAAACTGAGCTGAGTGCCTCTTTTAGGTAAAAAGCATTTCTGCTTCCCAGAGTTGAATCTTAAAGGCTTGGCATGAAGTCAGATGGCTTATGTAAGTTGACCTTTCTTTATAGTGTATGTGTCAAAACATAAATACATTTCAGGCAATGCATTACTGCTGTTACTGGCTGCTCTAAACAATGCTGGTTGAAGCACCAAGGACATAGGACAGTGTACTTCATAAATATTTAACAACCGCCTCCCCCAAACAAAACCCCTTCAGACCCAGATATGTTTAGCCTCATAAGCAGAAATCATATTGCACATTAGAACATCCATCAATAAACCTAGGTGGTGTTTATAGCCCAGCCTTCACAGGGGAGTGCTGCTCCCTCCTGTTCTGAACTTGCACTATGGTGTGATACCTGGGCAGCAGAGACTGGGTTCTCACTAGTGATTATTACACTGATGGAAGCAGCTGGAGAAATAGCTGTGCACACAGAATTTTCCATTAATCAGAGGAAAAAGTCCAACACAGATGGTATATAGGATAGATTACGGCTGGTAATCCTTTTGTGTCCTAGAAGATTAAGGATATCCTGGTGTAGCTGCAGTCAGCTGACCTTTTTTTATTTAAATGATTGAACATAGTTGATGCAGTTCTGCAGAGGACCAAGGCTCTTCAGAAGCCATGAGCCGTGCACTGTGAATGTTTGTTAAAGGAACGGTCTGTTTAAGTCCAGCCTCAGTTACAAATTTACAGGAACTTAACTTTGTGCCATGTAAACAACAGCAGCCACAGGATGGCTAAAAAACTGCTTGCTAGATGGCTCTATCATGTAGCAGAGCTGAATTCTCTTGAGGAGGCACAGTGAGTGTCGTGGAGAAATGGAGGATTTCTGAATCCAGCTGTCTGGGTCACCCCAGAAAGCGAAGATGAATGCTTCAGTGGAAGAAGAGGATGACTGCAGGCTCTGAACTGTCTGGCATGGATCTATATGAAGATTACAAATCACCTTTTGACTTCAATGCTGGAGTGAACAGAAATTATCTTTACTTGTCGCCTGGCATAAACCTTTCTCCACCTGGATCACCTACACTGGCAAAGTCTGGTAACTTCCTTCTCTTCCTTCCTTAAAATCTCTACATGAAATGCTTAGCAATTAATACATTTAAAACTTCTCAGATTAAAAATCTATAAAAATTGGCCTGCTATTAATTCTGGTAGCATATTAGCTTCAGTGTGTCATGTAGGTAATATCTCATATGTTATGCATTTACTAGCTTTACATTATTTGTTATTTGTTCAGTAGAAAGGCAGTTTGAGGGAAAATGAAATGGCAAAAACAATTAGGAACAAAACTTCTGAAAGATTGGAACAACTTGCCTAGTTTAACTATTAGATTTTTTGGGGGGCAGAAGGTAGAAATTGCATTTTTAGTAGGACTTCAGAACTCTGGATAGTCTAAAATCTGCTTTCGCCTTAATACTGAAAATCCCACTGATTAACAAAAATGCCCTCTAAAACCTTTACTTGGTTCCACCTAGCATTTAAAATGCTGGAAACCTTCCACCTGCAGATACCAGCTGCACTGGAGCTGCCCTGTGCTGTACTGCAGTGGCATCCATTTAGTGCTTAACCCTATGAGTTTCTTGCTGGTAACCTGTTGTACACAACATGTATAGCTGTGCCTCCCAACACATCCTAGTCTGGTTTTACTGTCGTGATTCCTTTCCATTCCCCGCTGCCAGATATAATCTTCCAAAGTAATATTAAATACAGAAAGCTTAGACCTGGTGTGGCAAAGCAAAGTTATACAGGTGTTAACTTTTTTTAATGGGCTTGTTACTTAAAATTTTGAAGAAACATGCATCCCTTGGGAAACCACTGTGAGCTGTAACAACCCTCCCTATGAACTTGATCAGCCAGGGGCTACTGGGAAACAGGGATCAGCATTCACTTCTGCAATTATTGCATCTCTCAGCTTTTCTAAAGGAGATGGGAAGCAGCTCTCTGTGTCAGGTGATGATACATCACCATTACCACCAGGCTTTTCTGGGCTTTATTTT